>PVJA010036362.1:0-21162 GCA_004027025.1 Myocastor coypus
AAAAAAAAAAAAAAAAAAAAAGAATCTACCCATCATCTTTCAGTCAGCTAAGGAAATCAAGGAATTAAATAAAGTGGAAGCATAAAGAGTTTTTTTAAGAATAAAGACTACCGGGCCCAGCGGGATGGCTCAGTGGTCTAAAGTGCCTGCTTGGGGAAGCTTGGGCAGCTTCAGGGACCACGGTTCGATCCCGGGCACCACATGCTGCGCCAGCCCTGCCCTCGGGGCGGGCTGAGCCGGCCATAAAAATGAGTGAATAAACAAACAAAGGCTCTGAAACAAGAATAAAAATAATAAATAAAATAAAAAAATTAAAAAAAAAAAAAGAATAAAGACTACCAACAAGAACGTATTTTAAGTATTCTGAGGAAGATACATTTATACCTAATGTCAATCAAGAATGTACACTTTAAAATTATGAACTACATATAACTTATATAAAAGTGAATTCACACCTGCATTTCTGTTCCATTTCATCTTTCAATTGCATTTCATTATGCAGCTGTTCTTCCAGCTTGTAGATTGTTTTTTGCAAACTTTCCTGCTTTAATTGGAAAAGAAAAACCTTTACTCATACATTTAAAATTTTCATACATTTTAAAATAACAAGACTACCTTTCCATTTTACACCTGTTTAGAAAATTAGGAATCTTTTCTCCTATTAACAAGTAACATTAACTACCATCTCAGGCACCATGTTACGTTGTCAGTAACACAATCAAAACAGTTTCATCCTTGTTCTCATGAAGCTAGTAGTTAAATCCTGGGACACTAAAAAATAAAAGATGGAGCCAAGGATATAACTCAGTGGCACGAGTGCCTATTGGCAAGCCCAAAGTCCTGAGTTCAATTCCCAGTAACAAAAAGACAGAGACAGAGAGACAGACAGACAGACAGACAGACAGACAGACAGACAGACGCATGCACGCACGCACGCACGCAGGCAGGCTGGCTGGTTGTTGACAGAGGAAGTGATTTACAATACATGTATTAAAACGTTACAATGTATCCCACTGATAGGTACATTACTTTTGTGTGTGTGTGTGTGTGTGTGTGTGTGTGTGTGTGTGTGTGTGTGTGTGTTTGTGTTACTGAGAATTAAACCTATACCTTTTGCACTGAGCTATATCCTAGCCCTTTTCATTTAATTTTTTTAAACTTTGAGACAGGTTTTCGGTTTTATGTTAAACTTTAAGTTGCTGGGCTGTCAAGAATGGGCTTGAACTGGAGATCTTCTTGCCTTAAAAAGCTATAGCAATCCAAAAAGATCTGTACAAAATTTAACATGGTAACAGTATAAAACTATATGCAATATGTTCTGAAAATGAGGAGTCAATTCTAATTCTGCCAAGAGTATGCAAAAGAAAAGAAAAAGAAATTTATCAACCAGAGGTGGTCAAAACGTGGCATTTTTACTAGAATGAAGAGTCCAGTATGGAGAGGCAAAAGAAAAAATATTGGGGAAGTATGAAGAAAGGATAGCAGTTTATAGAATATAACAGAGGAAATCAAACCTTACAAATCTCATCTTAAAAGGTGATCATTACATTAATACACAAAAATCAAAAGCTGAAGATGTTAACCTATAAGAAATACATGATTGTACTGCTTCTCTGTTGAGAAACCAGAATACAAATAAGGACCAAAATGTATACTAAGTATTGTCAGAATGGAAAAAAATGTTCAAATGGTGATGGGAACAAGGAAGAGAGGAGGGAGAAAGAAAGGTGGAGAGAGCGAGACAGAGAGACAGATAGACAGAGACAGAGAGACAGAGAGACAGAGACAGAGACAGAGACAGAGACAGAGAATTGCCTGTAATTCTAGCATTCAGGAGGCTAAGGCAGGAAGATCACTGCAAGTTCGAGACTTCTTGGACTACAAAGTCATTTCAGGCCAGCCTGAGCTGCACAGAGAGACTCTGCCACAAAAAGGCCAATAAGGAGGCTGGGGAGATAACTCGGTGGCCCACGTGCCTGCCTGGCAAGTACAAGGTCGTGTTTGAACCCTGGTCCCACAAAAAAAAAAAAGCCAATAAAACAGAAGGGGGAAGCTGGGCGTGGTGGCGCATGCCTGTAATCCCAGCACCTGGAAGGCTGAGGCAGGAGGATCAGTGCGAGTTCGAGACCAGCCTGGGCCACAAAAGTGAGTTCAAAGCCAGCCTGAACTGCATAGTGAGACCCTGTCTCAAAAAGACAAAAAAAAAAAAAAAAAAAAAACCCAGAAGGGGGGCTGGGCATGGTGGTGCATGCCTGTAATCCTAGCACTTGGGACACTGAGGCAGGAGGATCAGTATGAGTTTGAAAC
Organism: Myocastor coypus; assembly: GCA_004027025.1. Taxonomy (NCBI): domain Eukaryota; kingdom Metazoa; phylum Chordata; class Mammalia; order Rodentia; family Myocastoridae; genus Myocastor; species Myocastor coypus. The sequence goes on from PVJA010036362.1 coordinate 2,308, forward strand.
CACCCTGGGCTACAAAAGTGAGCTCAAGGCCAGCCTAAACTGCACAGTGAGACACTGTCTCAAAAAGACAAAATAAATAAATACAGATGGGGGGAGAAACTTTTGTAAATGGGAATAAGAGGGTTAAAGAGAGGATAGGGGAAGGGAAAAAATGAAGTTATATCATGTATAGGTTCAATTTCTCTACAATGGATGGGATTATTATGTATATCTAAAATGTACCAAATAGAGGCTGGGGAAATAGCTCCATGACACAAGTGCCTGCCTGGAAAGTGTAAGGGCATGAGTTTGAAACCCAGTCACGCTAAATAAATAAATAAATAAACAAACAAACGTACCAAATAAAATCTGACTAAAAGAAAAGACATTTGTGACTTAATACTGTCATCTCAGAGAAACTATACCAATAATAATAATAAGATGAAACTATGTAAGAGCAACCAGTTCATAGGCTGCTGAAACAGTACCAATAAGAGAATGTGAATCTTTTTTTTTTTTTTTTTTTTTCCTTTCTTTCTTGGTGCTGGGGATTAAACTCAGGACCTTGTGCTTGCCAGGCAGGAGCATATGCCACTGAACTATCTCCCCAGCCTCCTTAATCTCTTCTGGAATACAGCCTATCAACATGAAGAGAAGGAAATGGATGAGTCTGACAACCAGAAGATAGAATTGATGTCCTGGAAACTGACCCAACCATTAAGTAACATACAGTATCATTATGAAGGACAAGAAACAAATTATTGCTGGGGAGAACATGGAGAAATGAAGACTGTGAGATTAGTGCTGGCCTAATTTATCACCCAGAAAGAAAGAAATTCACATTGTTGAGCTCAAAGGAGCAGTTTGGACATGCATAAAATTACCTATAGAAATGAGCAGAGGTGAGAACATGACTTTGGGAAACATTTAATAATGTACTGACTAGAGGAGGAAGAATGTAAAGAAAGAGTACTAAAAATAAAATTTAAAGAGGCAAGAGAATAATGGGAACATAAAAAGAATTATTGAAGTTTTTCCCAGGGGAATACTGTGAAAGGTAGCAAAGAAGAAAATAAGGACTAATCAGTGTCAAACAACAATAAAGACGAAAATTATTTAATCTATTCTGAATTACAAAGTTGCTTATTAGCATCTCAGGTAAAATATTTCCATGGAAGAATTGAAAAATTAAATTAGCTGATTTTTGTGTAGACCTAGTTTATGCAAAATAGTGATCTTACTTGTGTTCTTAACAGAGCAAATGTTAAAAGGTAGTAGCCACAGATGGAAGTTAGTAAGATCACCAAAATCACACCAATTATATATATAATTTTATAATATACACATAATTATACATATGATTTATATATTTTTTATGTAAATAGGGTCTTGCTGTGTAGTCCAGGCTGGCATTGAGCTCACAGCAATCTTCCTGCTTCAGCCTCCAGAGTGCTAGGATTATAGGCATGCACCACCACACCTGGCCAAATATTTGTTAAGTCCTAATGTACCTTTAATTCTACAGACAATAGGGTAAAAGCTTGAGTTATAGCAACACCTTACTGCCACCTTGCCTAGATTAAAATGCTCTTATTTCAATGATTTCTAAGCCTGTTAGCTATATAACTTGTCAGAGTTCTTAGGGATGAAAACCTTTAATAAGATGCCTTTTCCTCTCTCTTTTTGTCACATGCTTTACTAAGTAAAGTTTAAAAGTAAAATATATCAGACACAAAGATAATAATTGGATCGGCTTATGAAATGCAGCTGCTCCTCTTCTGCTCCCACTTAATGTATGCAGATTACAAAGAATATTCTCAGGATGCCAAATAATTACTATTTTTTTCTACAAAAGTCCTTTCTACTTTACTCAAACTCAAATTTGTCTCATGAACACAAGCAACAACTCCGAACTAAAATCACTAGAGTAATTTACTTCACAGTGAACAAATTAAATGTTGATTATACTGGCTAGTCTTCATTGCTCCAACTCCCTTCAAGAAGTCTTAAAGATCTATTCTCTGTTCTTAAAATGTGCAAACTCACTTGGGCTCTGTCCACCCCCACCCTTTTTCTTATTTTTTAAATTATGTATGTATGAATGTATGTATGTATGACTGGGTCTATAGAGTCTATAAGGTCTCATTACATAGATCACACTTGTAGTAATTCTCCTGTTTTCAGCCTCCCAAGTGCCTTTGCCTAAGAAGGTGCTTTAGTCCACTCAAGCCCACCCTAGGATTTTTAGCTCAGCCTGCCTTCAGAATGGATCTGGCGTGGCCTGTGGTGCAGAGGATTGAACTGCGGTCCCTGAGCCTCACTGAGTATGCCCAACCAGGTGCTTTAGACAGCTGAACTATCCTGCCAGCCCCCTAACTGAGCTCTGTTCCTTTGTAATCTAAAGGTTGGTCTCAGGTCATGGACTATGGGAGATACCAACAAGAAATCTGAAGGTAGAGAATAAAAAACATTCATTATACCCACATCCTTCTTGCTTTATTGGGATTCTAGTAGGGTTCTATGTTCCTTATCTTTGATATCAGGTTTTCTTTCAGCTAATACAAGATTTTCTGGCTGGGCGTGGTGGCTCACGCCTGTAATCCCAGCACTCGGGAGGCTGAGGCAGGAGGATTGGTGCGAGTTCGAGACCAGCCTGGGCTACAAAAGTGAGCTCAGGACCAGCCTCAACTGCATAGCGAGACCCTGTCTCAAAAAGACAAAAAAAAAAAAAAAAAAAAAAGATTTTCTTACCTTGTCCCTCTAGGGTAAGAACAATGGCTTTCTGCTGTTAATCAGCAGATACTTGAGCATATTTATTATCCCCTCCTCATATTTGCAGTGTAACAATCCTTTCCTCAAAACTTATTTCACTTAATAAATGCAAAAAATATGGTTAAGAAATACAATGGGATTATTATTCAGCTTTAAAAAGGGAGAGAATTTTGACGCATCCTGCAACAGGAATGAATCATAAAGACACTATGCTAGCCAGGCGTGGTGGTACACGCCTGTAATCCCAGCACTTGGGAGGCTGAGGCAGGAGGATTGGTGCGAGTTTGAGACCAGCCTGGACTACAAAAGTGAGCTCAGGACCAGCTCCAACTGCATAGCGAGACCCTGTCTCAAAAAGACAAAAAAAAAAAAAAAAAAAAGAATGGTGGCAACTAGGGCTTGGAGGAAAATGAGATGGGGAATTTGTTTTTAATTTTTTTTTAAAAAAATGCATTTAGTATGGGGACTACAGGGTCTACAGGGTCTCACTACACAGATTAGAACTGTAGTAATCCTTCCTGTTTTTCAGCCTCCCAAGTGCTGGGATTACAGGGGTGCACTGCCACACCCAGCCTCACTCACTGTCTCAGTGCACTCCAGGCACAGAGCCAGCATGGCAGACAGGGGATCAAACCCCCGGCTCATGTGTCTGCCCAAGCCAGTACTTTAATCCAATGAGCTCTCTGGCTGGCCCTCAAGATGGGGACTTATTCTTTAATAGTACAGACAGATATTTATTTATTTGTTTGTTTATTTATTTATTATGTCCGGCTCAATCTGCGCTGGGGTTGGGGCTGGCACAACAAACAAAAGACTGTTCATTTAAATCTTGTCACTTTTCCTGACAAGACTTTTAGTGACATAAGATTTCTCTATCATACATTCATAACTCTGAAGATTAAAAGGAAAACTACTACCAATCTGTGTAGCAATTTAGTCTTCTGACTCTACATATTTCATTTGATACATTTGATACTGATATTCGTTTCACTGATGATACTGAGACAAGAAATCAGACCAGAGAAGAGATAAGAAATAAGAACATTCACAAGTAATATATGAATACTTAGTTTTTTGTACATAAACATATATACAAAGCAATTTTTAAGAAACTAGTAAGAAAATACCTACCAAGCTTTTATCCACGTTGGAGCTAGTTCTGTTATCGTTAGGATTTGCTGAAGGCAAGTATCTAACGGGTAGGGTTGGGGTTTAGGAAGAGAACAAACAGAAAAGTCTTTACTATCCAATGACAAATACCACATGCTTACTCTGTGTTCAATACAGTTAGCTGGGATATTTTCAAAATTAAGTGCAAGTTCACACTTTCAGTTTAGAAATCTACTATAGAAATGATGCATATATTAAATAAAACTCTAGATAAGTTATAAGCAGCACCCTATAATCATATCACTTAATAGTCCTATAGTAATATATGAATATGCCAAGTAGTAGACATGGTTGTATGACATGTTTGTACACCAAACAAATACTAATTAGAAACTTTTTGTTTCCCTTACCTTTTTTGAATGGAAGAACTGGGACTGGGAGTAAGGAATTGTTAATAATAAACTGTTTCTTATACAGGCAAACATGTATAACTACTTCCCTTGCACCCAGCTATTCTTTACCAAAGGAAGATACTGCCTTCCTGGATTTAAAAAAAAAAAAAAAAGTTTATGTCTAAGTAACTAAATCAACCAAAATCTTTAAATTTCTTTAAATTTTGGTGAATCTCACCCTTGAAAAATTCTTTAAATTCAGTATAAAGAACCACATATTCGTAACAAGTAGTTAGCCTAAGAGATCTTTAGGTGTCATATGAAATTATCAAACACATATAAATAGACTGTGTATGTGAAAAAATATTTCAAGTTACCTAATGTTATATACTGCTGCTTCTAGTACTATCTTTACAAGGGTACCACTACCAATACTACCATTTCCACCATCAAAATCTCTCAAAAAGAGATGAATAGTTACAGTATACTGCACAGCTGCCAGGGGCAGTTGTTAACACTTTGGTATTAATTAAAACTGAACACTGCGGCTGGCGAGATAGCTCAGTGGTCTATGGTGTCTGTTTTGGCAAGCTTAGGCAACCACAGAGACTGCGGTTCAATCTCAGCAACACATGCTGTGCCAGCCCCCACCCCCAGGGCAGGCTGAGCCGGCCATAACACATATAAAAACTGAGCAGAAGATAATCAAGTGTCTTTCAAATATTATTAAACATACATAATGGTCATTTAAAAGGATAAAAATCTCACTTCTGAGGTCCATTTCCTGATTTTCTTGAAAAATTAGATCAAGCACAAATTCAAGTAACTAGTAGACAAGAGCAGATATGCAGCAAGTTTGTAGAAGTCCCATGTAACAAATGACAGATTTTACTGAAAGATGTCTTCTAAATGTAATACTCTATATAACTAAAGCTGAAATTTAACCTTATAAAGTTAGTAAGTATTCTGAAATCATCACTGGAAAGGAAACAGGAGGATACTACAAGCACAATGCCATTAATTTGTTCTTTTTTTTCTTCAAGGTGCCTTTATGTATTATAATGTTCCTTTTACATATAGTCTAGTCCTTTAAGTAGTTATATAAGGTTTAGTCCGTTAAGTAGCCTTTGAAGACAGAAGAGTTAGTATGTTAAAAATGCAGCTAAAAGCTTAATACTTCTATTCCTTTATCTTTTTGAGACAGGACCTATATGTTCCAGGCTGATCTTGAACTCACAGTGATTGTCCTGCGTCAGACCCCCAAGTGGAGGGAATATAGGTATGTATCACTGCCTCACTGAACCCTTAAGATTATTTTCAATCATGTTTAATTCAGCTATATTTAAGCAGTGAAGATCTCTGTGTTTGGCAACTAAAAGAATGTTTGGATTTCAGGGTGAAAATTTCAGAAGTTTTCTATGCATATCAGTATATTCAAATATACTGAAATAGAAGAACTCATTAATATCTTATTGATATTTTATTAAAAACAACCATACTTTCACCTATTCAGGTAATAACTAGTTACTCTGAAAATACCATTAATTAAAAATGCTAACACTTAAGAATACAGTATAATTTTACTTACAAGAAACTTAAAAATTATTCTGGATTACAAAATATAAATACAAAGAAAAACTAAAGAACAGGATCAGATACATGACAATGTTTAGTTTTTTAAAAGTAGTAATTAACAATCTGCATTATAAAATTTAATTGATAACCTCACTATGGTGTAAGCATCAAGAGAAGGTATGATACTGTCATGGTTTAGATCTGGAATGGCCTCCAAAAGCCTGTGTTCAGAGGTGGGCTTTTAGAAGGTGATGAGGCTATGGCAGTGCTATACCCATTAGTGGATACAGTCCCTGATAAATCCATAGCTGCATGTGCTATTGGGGAGTGAGGCCTGGCCATTCACTGGGTGTGTGAACTGGAAGACTATCTCTTTCCCCAGCTCCTGCTTTTACTCCCTGTTGCTTAGCCACCACATGAGCAGGGTGTGTGTGTGTGTGTGTGTGTGTGTGTGTGTGTGTGTGACAAAGTCATCAAATATATGTTGAATAAAAGAATGGCCAATACACTGAAGTAATTTTTGGTTTTGGTACCAGGAATCAAACTCAGAACCTCACAATTGCCAGGAAGGTACTACACCGTTGAGCTATATCCTTGACCCTGAAGTAATATTTTTGCAAATGGATACAGGGTGAAGAACAGAGGGAGAACTAAAAAGTAAGATGTGTCATATGCATGCACCAACTCCCTGTGAGGAATGTGATCTTTATGTACTGAAACATAACAATAATAAAAAGAACATTCATATCTCAAGTACTTCTATAAAGATTAAAACTAACATTAACTCATATAAATGGTAATAATAGCCAACAGTAAGTGCTTATTCCCTGCAAGACACTGTTTTGAGTATTGTGTTCTGGCGTTCATTTTGCCCTTACAAAAAATCTGTACAACAAGGACTATTATTGTTGGGGAAGTAAAGAAAGAAAGGTTAAAGTTCCTCATGCAACATCACATTATGGGTAATTTTAAACATTTAATACATGGCACACTCACTAAATGGTTTGGGGAGGAAATCGATTTTTAAAGACCTAAAATTCTGGAACTTGTATAACATTAATATAATGATGATAAAGCTAGAAAAGTCTCGATGCTATGCCAAAATGTATTATAAACCAACAATGACCAAAATATTTGTATTAACAGCACCCTTTGACCTATAAATTATTGTTGCTTAAGGAGATACAGTGAAACTTCTGTAATATCCAGAACATGAATGGACTTAGATAAAATAAAATATAAGGTACTGAACTATCAACCAACACTGCAGATGGTATAATGCATATAACATTAAAACTATTTTAAAATGAACTTCAGGGGCCTGGCGGGGTGGCTCAGTGGTCTAAAGCGTCTGCTTGGGAAAGCTTGGGCAGCTTCAGGGACTGTGGTTCGATCCCCAGTACCACATGCTGTGTCAGCCCTGCCCTCAGGGTGGGCTGAGCCAGCCATGAAAATGAGTGAATAAACAAAGGTTCTGAAACAAGAAAAATAAATAAATAAATAAAATTTAAAAAACTTAAAAAAAAAATAAATAAAATGAACTTCAACTATCCCTAAGAAATAGTATAAATATAACAAAGCCATTATTTACCCAATTAATCATTTAAATACTTACCTACGATTGCTATAATATGTAAATCCTACAAAAGGTAGTTGATTGCCAACAAAGGCTTTAGGAATAGGAAATGTTTCTTCATCTCCTTTATCTTCTTCCAAATCATCAAAATTACTGGTATCGATGTCACTACTTAAGTCAGGCACAACTGGTGCAACAGCTACAAACACAAAGGAAATTATAATTTCAGATTAAACATACAAGTAAAGTACACAGATTCCATATCAATGTAGCAGGGTAATTCAAGCCTATTGTCTTGATTACTAGATTGCTTCAGTCCAAGAGTTTGGGGCCTGCCACAGCAATATGAAAACTTGTCTCAAAAAAAATAGTTTTTCACATCAAGTACTCAATTTCACTCTTCCTAACAGCTGATAAACAACATATTCCAAATGAGTTGAAGCCTACTGACACTGAGACTTAAAATTAAAAATCAACCGATACCAATCATTACATAACAATTGGGGAGGTATCAGGGATTAAACTCAGGAACCTGCACTTGCCAGGCAAGCACCTATTCTACTGAGCTATCTCCCCGGCCCTTTATATAACACTATTGAAATAATTATCTTTGCAGTTAATTAACAGTGTTATGGTTTATGTCTAGTTGTTCCCACAAAGCCTCATTCAGTCATGGGGCAGAGACTTCTATAGATTGAGACTTGACTCATGAGTCACTGGGATTATGTGATTTAGTACTGATCTAGAGTTTCAGACTTGATCCATGATCCCTGGGATTATGTGGGTTTGTTTTTTTCCCCTTTTTTTCTTGCTTTAGAACTTTTGTTTGTTTATTCACTCATTTTTATGGCCCGCTCAGCTCACCCTGAGGGCAGGGCTGGTGCAGCATGTGGTGCCGGGGATTGAGCCATGGTCCCTGAAGCCGCCCAAGCTTTCCCAAGCAGGTGCTTTACACCACTGAGCCATCCCGCCGGCCCCTGCAATGTGTTTTAATACTAATGGGATTATCGGTCTGAGTACCGCTGGGACCATGGGTGTGGTCTAGGGTGGATATCCTAAGGCAAACAGCCTGACTGGAATATAAAGAGTGACAGAGAGACAGACTCAAGCTGAAGCTGCTCTCTGCTCCCCTGTTTGGTTGGCTGCCTCTGTCGCCATTTGTTGCTGTTTCACTGCCATGAACTGAATGCTCTCTGCCCTGTTCCACTCAGCCTTTGGCCACCCGAATATGGACTGAAACCTCCACAAACTGTGAGCTAAATAAACCTTTCCTTCCTTCATTTTCAGTGTCAGGTATCTGTCCCAGCAACAAGTAAAAAGTAACTAAGACAATCAGACTTCAATCTTCCTGTTTTCAATAATCACAAAACAAAACCTATTAGATTTGGAAAGTATTAATTATTTATAGGTATACTACCTTTGTCACAACAAAACCAGTATGCTAAAGGAATAAATCTCTGTCTGTCTGTTTAAACAGACCCACAGGTAGCAACATAGGTCTTGACAAAACCAACACTACTAAAAAGTACACAAGAAAAATCATGGTTTTTAAATAAAAAGTTCACTTGCTGTAAGCCAATATAGCAGTTCAATTTAGAGTACAGAACAATACAATAAAATGTCACTGTTTTACACTCCCCAATTTCATGAGATCACGGTCTCCATGAGGGAAAAACTGTTGGTCTAGTCACTGTTGTTTGCCCACTGTCTGAAACAAAATAGTGCTCAGCATATAACAGATGTTCAATATATCTAATCACTAAATATCGCCTCATTTATTATTTTTTCTTTTTTATTTTTCAAGTATTTAGTACAGGGTCTACAGGGTCTCTGCACATATTAGACTCAGTGAGTCTCCTGTTTTCAGCCTCCCAAGCACTAGGAGGACAGAAGCATGCCACCATTCCCAGTCTCAATCACCCTCTCAGTGTGCGCTGGGGCAGGGCCAGCACAGTACACTGGGGATCGAACCCTGGCCACTGCACTCTGCCTAAGCAGGCACTTAATCCACTGAGCTATTTGGCTGGCCCTCATCTCCTCTCTCAAATAATATCAGTTTTCCAATCAGTATAGCTTTCCATTTCTGAGTATTTATTCTATAGTTATGTGTTACCCTAACTTTCTTTGAAATAGACTAAACTTTAAGAAGTGTATTAACTTTTTTTTTTTTTTTTGTCTTTTTGAGACAGGGTTTCGCTATGCAGTTCAGGCTGACCTTGAGCTCACTTTGGTAGCCCAGGCTGGTCTCGAACTCGCACTGATCCTCCCGCCTCAGCCTCCCAAGTGCTGCTGGGATTACAGGCATGCGCCACCACGCCCGGCTAAGAAGTGTATTAACTTTAACAAAAAAAAAAAAAAAGCTTTCCATTTGTTATGGACAAAATAGTTTTTTCCCCAAAAGCCTCAGGCAATCATTGGGCAGGAACTTCTATAGATTGAGACTTGACTCATGAGTAACTGGGATTATATGTTTTAGTACTGATCTAGAGTTTGAGACTTGATCTATGACCCCCAGGATTGTGTGTTTTAAGTACTTCTGAGATTATGGGTGTAGCCTAAGGCGAACAGGCTGAGGCAGAGAGCCTGAATATAATATAAAGAGAGACAGACTAACGTCGTTGCACTCTGCTCCTCTGGTTGGTCGGTTGCCACTGTCGTGATTGTTGCTGTTTCACCACCATGAATTGGATGCTCTCTGCCCTGTTCTACTCAGCCTTGGGCCAGCTGAATGTAGACTGAAACCTCCAGTTACTGTGAGCTAATAAACCTTTCCTTCCTTCATTTTGAGTGTTAGGTATTTGTCCTAGCAACGAGTAAAAAAGTAACTAGGACACCAGTGTAACCATTTGTGTCACTTCCTGTTCACTGAAGCTATACAACAATTTTTCTTGCAATCCAAACACAATCATGTCTCATTTACTTGGGGGAAGACAGCAGTCTACAACTGCTAATAAATTCTCTGCAAGTCAAGCTGCTCCAGTAGCTCCTCCAGATAGCTGCAGTGTAATTTTTTAATTATAAGAGGAATTTATTTCCCCAAGAATTTCACAGGCATCATGTCTGTACTATACTTGAAGCAATGTAACTTTTTTTTTTTTTTGCGGGACCAGGGTTCAAACTCATGACCTTGCACTTGCCAGGCAGGCACTTGTGCCTCAGAGCTATCTCCCCAGCCCCTTCTTTTAAAGGATTTTGTATTTAGAATACATCAATAAAACTGGCAAAACTAAGTGACTTCCTTCTGCAAAATTAGCAAGAACCCTCACCCCAAGAACCATCCCTCATTGTCTCAACTAGGTAGATAGTACTTCAAACAAATACCTAATTGTAACTATACTTAAAATTACATATGTAAGTTTGTTTTCATTATTACTGTCCACTGCTGCTGACAGCAAGAAGTTAGAGGCTGGTATATACTACCATTTTCCTGAGTGAAAGAAAAAAAAAATTTTCTGAAACTTCAGCACAAAAAATCCTAAATTCATGAAAATGATGGGAATTGATGTCATTATGTAATAATCTTGAGACAACTATCTTCTGATGAAAGATTTTCTGCAAATTACTGTGTAATTTTTCCCTTTTAAAAAGTTAAAACAAGACCTAGTAGCACACATAAGTAATCTCAGCACTCAAGAAGTTGAACCAGGAGGATTACAAATTCAAGGCCAGCCTGAACTACATACTAAGACTCTGTTTCAAAAAAAAAAAAAAAAAAAAAAATCTAGATTGAAAATTTCTTGTATACAACAATTTTTTTTGAGTTGCAAGCCACAGACCCCTGATAAAATCACATGTACCATAAATTTTCATTATCTTTATAAAGTTTTGCCATATACTAACACATTTTTTAAAAAGCTTTTTATATTTTAAGCTTTAATCAAAACAAGGCAGTGGGCCTGCGAGATAGCTCAGTGGTCTAGAGCACCTGCTTAGGCAAGCTTAGGCCAGCTTAGGCAACCGCAGGGGCCACGGTTCAATCGCGGCACCACATGCTGCACCAGCCCCACCCCCAGGGCAGGCTGAGCTGGCCACAACATAAATAAATAGTTTTTTTTTAAAAATAAAGTAAGTAAGGGCCCGGCAGGATGGCTCAGCGGTCTAAAGCGCCTGCTTGGGAAAGCTTGGGCGGTTACAGGGACCGCGGTTCGATCCCCGGCACCACATGCTGTGCCAACCCTGCCCTCAGGGTGGGCTGAGCCAGCCATAAAAGTGAGTGAATAAACAAACAAAGGTTCTGAAACAAGAACATAAAAAAATAAATAAAATTAAAAAAAAAAAAAATAAAAATAAAGTAAGTAAAAATAAAAAGGGAGTAATTTGCCTTTTCCCAAGAAAATACATTTTCATATTATTACCACAGATTAAGTATCATCCTCCACTAGGAAAGAACTAAAGCCTAAAGATTCAACAAAGACTAAATATCAGATTATAATTGAATCTGAATTAATTATACACATACTGTATCTGGCTATCATGAGTGGGACATGAAACAAGTAGCTATATAATTTTCACAGTATTTCAAAATATTCTTTCTGCTAAATTAGGACAATTCCCATACAGCATTTGTGTACTTTTGATTTCCAGCAGATGTACACAAATATTTAACAAGGCACTTTCAACTGTTTTTAGCACAATTACTTTCAAATAGGCAAGAAAAAATGAACTTACTGTCTCTGAGTGTTTCCCAAGCCCACTGATCATTTTTGAAGAACAGATGTCTTTTAATTTCTTCTACACCATTTCTCCCTAATCTGATTTCTCTGATTAGAGACAAAGGAAGAAAAGTAATTAATCACTTAAGCTCTTATTTTAACCTGTATAGGATTATTTTAAGTAGAACACTAAGCCTGTGTAGATCTGCATCACCTTGGAGTTATACAGTTATATAATTATCAGCTCAGATAGAAAATAAACTGAGGACTGAGAACATTAAACCTAACTGTTTAAGCTGAACATGGTATGTATGCTTGTAATTCTAGCATACTCTGAGGCTGAGGCAGGAAGATCACAAATCAGACCCAGCATGGGTAATTTAGTGAGATCCTGCTTCAAAATTTAAAAATGAACAATAGCTGAGGAAGAAGCTCAATGCAAAGGCCTTGGGATCAAGTCCCATGACTAAAAACAAGCATTTTGTCAAAATTATGAAAAATTACATAAAACAGAGATTTGTTAATACTTCATGAATTTCTTTTTTTTTTTTTTTTTTTGTCTTTTTAAGACAGGGTCTCACTATGAAGTTCAGGCTGGCCTTGAGCTCACTTTTGTAGCCCCAGCTGGTCTCGAACTCACGCTGATCCACCTGTCTCAGCCTCCCAAGTGCTGGGATTACAGGTGTGAGCCACCATGCCCGGCTCCATGAATTTCTATTGATAACACAAATGAATTATCATCTGGACAAATAAAACTCAGTACATTTTTGTGACTTTTCATGACATAGGGATAAAGTTATGCATTTTTTGTGCAACCAACTTAATACCAAATAATATCAAATTCATAAACCCCATATAAAATTTAAATTTTTAATTTATAACAATTTCCATGACCAAGAAAAAGTCAATGACAACTAATCACTGGTACCGCTACTGCTTCAAAGATTTAATTGGACAAGTTACTGATCACTGACTGGACTCTCTGCTGATTTTTTAAAAATGTGCCTTTATGTGAAATAGAATTCAGCACCTTTTGTTCTCTAGTAGAACAATTATAAACAAGAATGGTCCAAAATCCAAATGCTTTTATCATAAAAGGTAAACTGTTAGATATCTGACACTTTCTCTAAGAAGCTTTGACTGATTAAATTGGAATAAAGAATCTGTCCTATGACACATAGCTCTTATCCTCCTGTAATTATCTCTCTGTACCAAAAATCCTTGATTTGTCTATTTTCCCCAAAAGATTATGACATAGCTAAGAAAAAACGTATATTTTATTCACTTATACATAGCTAGCACCTCACTCATGGCTAAAAATTTGAAAATTATACCTTTCTTTAAGTTCTAATAGACATTTAAGAAGACAAGTTAAATTTAATTAAAGTGAATTTCAAATTGATACATATGTGTAAATAGGCCTCCTTACTAAATTAACAGTATAGAATCACCAAAATTAAACAATCTTACTAAATCACCTGGTTCACTTTTAAATGTGAACTTTAACTTTAAACCATATAAGAGTGCTTGTCTAGCACGCATAAGGTTTTGTGTTTAATTCTCAGGAATACAAAAACTAAAAATAAAGAAAAAGTATAGCATAAGAATAAGTAATATGGTATTTGTTTTACGAATACATACAAATATATTTACAAAATACATAGAAATATATAAAATGCTTATAGAATATGAAAGCACAACAGCAACATCTCAAAGGAAGCAGGAAATACACACACACACACACTCACACACTATATGATAGTTTCATGCTATTTATTTCAATGTAATGTATTATCAAATTGAAAAAGTTGAAGACGCATTGTTTTTATACAACTGGAGAAAATGGTCCTAATTAAATATATAACTAATATGAGATGCACTCTAATTTTAGAAATTAACATGCTAAGAAAAGAAGTCTTAAGACTTTTAAAAAAAATTTTTTTAAATTTTTTATTTATTTATTTTTTTCTTGTTTCAGAACCTTTGTTTATTCACTCATTTTTATGGCTGGCTCAGCCCGCCCCAAGGGTAGGGCTGGCGCAGCATGTGGTGCCGGGGATCGAACCGCAGTCCCTGAAGTTGCCCAAGCCTTCCCATGCAGGCACCCTAGACCACTGAGCCATCCCGCCAGGCCCCAGAAATCTTAAGACTTGATAGATTGAAATACTATCAAGTGTGGCAGTCTAAGCACCTGCCTGTCAAGCACAAGCACCTGAGTTGGATCCCTGGTTCCACACACTTGTGATCCCATGGTAGGGAGACTGAGACAAGAGAGTTACTATGCATCTAAACTATGTAGCAAAATCCCGTATCAAACAAATAACAAAATAATTTATCTGCTAAGACTGTTATTATTCCAACTGCTAAGATACAGTAAGTTAATGAGACAGAAAAAGCTATCAAAATACAATAAAATTATACTAGATTTCATTGTTAAAATAACTGCATGAATGACCACTTTTATATTAGAATAGTTTAAATTTAAGGGCTCAGATGTGGACTTGAAAATGTGGACTAGCAAAACGAGAATTCTTTAGAATTAATAGAAGTTCAATGTTAAGATTATTTACCTGTCGGTAAGAAAGGCACAAATAAGATTTTTTGCTTCTTTTGATATATCATTGTCATCAGGGAAGGTAAGTGAATTTTTATGATTCATAATCTTACTGTAAGTTCCAACCAAAGAATCTGCATAAAACGGTGTATCACCTGAAAAGAAAACAGAAGCAAAATAACATAATTTGAAACAATCTATTTCAAAGGAAACAAGCCACTGTTATCAACTGAAAATAACTAAATGCATGCTAAACTAAAAACATACATTACTATATAAAAACAGGGACTAGGAAGACAGCTCAGCAGAATAAGTGTTTGCCTGGCAAGCACAAGGTCCTGAGTTCAATCCTTGGTACCACCAGAAAAAAAGAAAACAAAACAAAAAAAAGAAATAGCATCAGAAAGTTGCTCTAAGTCCTTCTTTTAAAAACCACAAGCAGCCGGACGTGGAGGCGCACGCCTATAATCCCAGCACTCAGGAGGCTGAGACAGGAGGTTCGGTGTGAGTTTGAGACCAACCTGGGCTACAAAAGTGAGCTCAAGGCCAGCCTGAACTGCATAGTGAGACCCTATCTCAAAAAGAAAAAAACAAACAAACAAACAAAAAAAAAACTACAAGCAGATTTGATCAAACATTGCTTAATGTGATAATTATTATAATAGAAGCAGCCAAATAGTAAATTCTGGCATGAGCAATTATATTAGAGGTACACAAAATTTCCTTTACTCACCTACAAGCATTTCATATAAAAATACTCCAACTGACCACCAGTCACATTCTCGCCCATAATAACCATCACCACCTTGGGATTTTAACACTTCAGGGGAAATATAATCAGGTGTTCCAACTGCTGTATCACATCGTACCATGCCTTCCTAGAAAAAAGGTCAGGTTGAAGTTTTAATTATCAAATATTCAAAATAATTTTCTTATTATAAACTACAGAACTCAATCTTTGGACTACAGTTTGCCAAAACTTAATGCAAACTCCAAAAAGTACCACAGTAAAAAGTATGCATGTCAAAATTCTATCTATGTATATTACATAATATAATAAACACACTAGTGCTTTTTTTTTTTTTCCCTGAAGGGTCTCAATACAGCTCCAACTCCTAGTGCTCCTCCTGTTTTCGGCCTCCCTAGTGCTGGGATTACAAGTATGTACCACCACACCTGGACTCCATCTGAGCCTGAGGACGGGGCAACATTGGCATTATTGTTTCTCCAGTTGTGCCAATATCTTAACTGACAAAGAACAAGTATATAACCTAACACAACCAAACTGGAAGGTCTGACAGGACCCTCAATTCATAAATACATAATTTATAAATACAGATTTCATCATTTTTTACTAAGCAAATACATATGGGGGAAAGGGGATTATAGTCTTAAGGATAGTAAATATGTATAGGATACACACCTTAATGCCTTCCACCAAAATTACTTACTTGTCATTTACTTTATCAGTGCAATAGAAGTATAACTAAATTTTAACACAAAAGTTCTATGGAGTGTTTCTTTCTAGCAAATCAACTTCCTTTTAAATAAATATAGCAGGATGGCAGATAGCTCAGTGGATTAAAGTGCCTGCTTAGACAAACAATGCAGGGACCAAGGTTCAATCTCTGGCATGCTGTGCCAGCCCCAGGGCACAGAGACAGTGATTGAGACTGGGTGTTTGTGGCATGCACCTGTAAGCCCAGCATTTGGAAGACTAAAATCAGGAGGATCACTATGATTCTGATCAGTGTAGTAGGACCCTGTAGACCTGTATTAAAATACATTAAAAGTAAATTAAATAAATATAGCATTCTATTGCTCTATGATAATCTTAAAAAAAAAAACTCAACTGAAAAGAAGCAAATTCCTTCATGTGCGTATATAAAAGCTTATTTATTATCTTAAAAGTGAACATGGATACCTCTTTAAACTGACTTCCAAGATAAACTATAAAATCTACATGGTAACAGAAGGCAACAATAAAAAATATATATTCTTAAAATCTAGTTTTTATGAAAGTCTAATTTTAACACTGGAGTATTTAATGATATTTAATTCCATTTCTAGTTATTAGTAGCATGTATTAAGAGTTATTAGGAAGAATTCAGTAAATCTGGCAAACCACATTTTCTCTAAGTAGAGATGAAAAAACCTTAAATCACTAATAAGTTACTGATGCGACACTGAAACCATGGTATTTAGTTCAATAAAAAAGGTCACATCAGTTCTGCACAGGTTGACATATGGTTTGTGAATTCAAACATTTTCTAAAGGATCATATATCTTAGGCTAGCAAAAAACAAATGAAAATAAAATTAATGAACCTTATTCATCTTCATACAAGTACCAAAATCTGCTAACTTCAAATGTCCAGATTTATCCAGTAGCATATTATCAGGCTTCACATCTCTGAAGGAGAAAAAAATGAAAGAGTATTTCTGAAACATTTCAGACAATGAGAAAACTTATAAGGCAATTATTTTAGGCCAAGTATCCTTAATTTATACCAGGCCACCTTTGATCTACGTGTTTTCCCTTATCCATATCAAGAAGCGGACGTTCTTAGAAAGAAAGAAAGAAAGAAAGAAAGAAAGAAAGAAAGAAAGAAAGAAAGAAAGAAAGAAAGAAAGAAAGAAAGAGCTCCTTTATATGGTAATGTCCTCAAAGAAGCATACACTCTTTTTCTTTAGAGTTTGATTCTTCTGGCAGAAAATCAATGATTTGAGACATATTAACTATCCAAAAATATACTTCTCAAGACAGAAAAGATAAGAATGTAAATACTACAGGACTAGATCCAAGCCACTTTCCTTTTTTGTGTTGGGACTCAAATTTCTGACCTTGCATTTGCCAGGAAGACACTGTGCTGCTGAGCTACATCCCAGCCTGCCACTTTCATCTTTGATCCTTGACACATAGCGCAGCAAGAGCATAGGTAAGTCAACCAGTGTTTGTGGAATGTATGAAATTCTTTTTCTAAAGAACAAATGCAAGCTGGGCATGTTGGTGCATGCCTAGAATCCCAGCACTTGAGAAGCTGAGGCAGGAGGACTGATGTGAGAGCTTGAGACCAGTCTGGGCTACAAAGGTGAGCTGAAGGCCAGCCTGAACTGCATAGTGAGACTCCCATCTCAAAAAGACACCCCCTCCAAAAAAAAAAAAAAAGAATAAATGCAGCCTGTCTAATTGAAAGAAAATTATCTTGTCTATACAAAATTAAAACCAAAATGAGTAGCAACACTACTTATTATATGCTTTAGAAAACTAGTTTACAATTTTTACTTTTCAAAATATAAAAGCTATACAATCAAATCAAGAAACAAAGAATACACTTATATCAACTTTAAATGAAATGCTGACAGAACTCCACAATGACACTTATGTTAAAGGGAGAAGACTGGAGAGATTTAGGATAAAAAATGTTAATCAAATTAAGTTAAAGTTCTTTAGGCATTATCTTCATCTCATAAGAAAATTTAAAACATTATCTTTACCTATGAATAAAACCCATGGAATGGATTGCATCCAATGCAAGAACTACTTCTGCAGTGTAGAATCGTGCCCACTTTTCCGGCACATCATAGTTGCTCATTAGGTTTACAAGATCTCCACCAGGCATGTACTCCATCACCATGTAGAGATAGCGATCATCTTGGAATGCATAAAAAAGCTATCCAAATATAACAAAACAATACATACATTAAAAGTAAGCAAAATTGTTTCACTTAAAAACAGACAAAATACTAATGTAAAAGTAAAAGAAATTGTAGGATAGCACTAAGTACAGTTAAAATAGAAATATGTCACGCAGATCCATGTATAAGCAAAAAGATGAACTTATTATCCTGAAGAACTGAATACTTTTTTCTTTATAACTTGCTGTACTATCTAAAATTAAAAACAAAACAAAACAAACAAAAACAACAACAATAACAGCAACAAAATTTTTTTGTTTTTGGCAACACAGGGGATTGAACTTGGGACCTTGATATTGCCAGGCAGGCACCTATGCTGCTGAGCTGTATCCTCAGCTATCTAAAATTTTTATCTGTAAATTTCAATGAAGCCGGGCGTGGTGGCTCACGCCTGTAATCCCAGCACTTGGGAGGCTGAGGCAGGAGGATTGGTGCAAGTTCGAGACTAGCCTGGGCTACAAAAGTGAGCTCAAGGCCAGCCTTAACTGCATAATGAAACCCTGTCTCAAAAAGACAAAAAAAAAAAAAAAAAATTCAATGAAAAATA
>PVJA010036363.1:0-21106 GCA_004027025.1 Myocastor coypus
TATCTGAGGCCAGTTTTCCAGAAGTGACATTGCTAGGTCATAGGATGGACACATGCATAATTTTAATAGCAGACTGACTTAAATGTCTTCCATAAGAAGTGTGCCAATTTATACTTGCATCAGCAAGCAAATACATCTTTTTCTAGAAACTTTGGATGTTTGTGAAACTACATCCAAACACAAGCACACAGTGGCAGCCAGGGTTACAGCAGGGAGCACTTTCCTGGTTCCTGGTACTTTCGTTCACAATCTCATTTAATGCCCAGAGTAGTCTACAGAGCAGACACAAGCTCCCCAGGCAGTTAGAAAGCTAATGCTCAGTGAGGAGTTAACCGACCCAGGATCCTGGTGCTAGTAAATGATGGGGATGGGGCGTAAGCCCCTTGCGTGTGGCCCCGAAGCCCTGCTTTTCTCCCAACCTATGATTCCAGCTGCTCTCTGGTCCTGGATCTGCTGGTTTTCGCCTGACAAAAATTGCCGCCAATAATCAGTGGGGCGGGGGGATAGATGAAAGAATAGATTAACAGAGGTGAGGATTCTGGGAGAGAAACGCAGAGGTCTCAGTAACAACGGAAAGCAGAAGCTGGAAGACAGCATGTGCGGAGCTGCACTTGGGACAAGCGTGTCGATGTGTGAGTCTCCCAGTCACTCAGGAACGGTCACCACAGCACAACAAAGCTTGCTTGTGTAGCACAAGTCCTGCTTCTGCAAGGCCGCCCCGCCTCTCAAATGATGTGTAATTTCCCTTCACTTCTCTGTTAACGTTTTACCTCCTCTAGTTTGAAAAGATACCTCAGTGCTTATCGGAGGACTGCTCAAAGGCTTACCAAAGCTGATAAAAAGCATTGAACTGGCTACACTGGTGTGTGTGTGTGTGCTAGGTCACAATTTTTCTTTGAAGCAAAATACCAGGATACAGCTTTCCCAAGTGGGAATGAACATCTCGTGAATGTCCTGATGACCACAGGAGCTTTGGCTGCCCTCATTCCTTCAGGCCTCCTGGGAAATTGCCTTCAGAGCCCTGAGGAACTTCTTTGTACTTCTTTGAAGATGTGCAAGTTTCATCCTAGAAAGGTGAAAGCTGGAAAAAATAAAATCCTGACATCATTTTAAAGTGCTGAACCCCCTTGGGAATGGAGCATTATGAGCATGGTAGAGGAAGCCGGACAGCACAGGAGCACATTATCCAGGGCCGCTGTGACTGCTTGAGTTACAGTGCACTAGCATGTATTCACAGGCTGTGGTGAGCCAGGTTTCTTCAGCCTTTTGGGGCAGGCAAGGCTTTGGCAGCTTGAGATCTACAGGGGCAGCTTCTTCTGCTTGGCCCATGGTGGCCACAAATACCATAGCTCTGTTGCCAGGGTGTGCAGGAGAGAAGCCCTGGGCCATGCGCTGCAACAGACCCATCATTTTTACTGATATTTTCACTTACTGAGAGACAACGTGCCCTTTCAACCACCACAGCAGGACCTCCATTGCAAAATCCTCTGCAGACCATTCTTATCGCTCACTTCTCTCCCTCAGCATCACTGATGATAGTGGATAGTTTCCTTTTTTTCTCTTTCCCTGAGATTCTGGTATAACCATATAGCTTCTTTTGGTTAATTTTCTTTCCTTTTGCTTGCTCTCGTATACTGTCTCTAGACTAGATGGTTATGAGAGACCTGTATACCGTGTGTGTGTGTGTGTGTGTATGAATTTCAGTACACTGTAATATAGTGTAGAGGGCTCACTAAGAATGTGAGTCTGGAGTTAGGTCATCTAGGTTCAAGACCATTTATCATTTGTGTGACTTTGAGCCAATCGTTCTACCTCTCCAGGTCTCAGCGACCTCACCTGTCAAATAGGACTGACATTTAGACCTACTGCACAGCATTGTCCTGGGAAATAAATAAACCAATATGTCTTATGCCCCTAGAATAGAGTTAACAATATTGCCTGTAACAGTGTTGGCAAACCAGCCTGCTGGCTAAATCCAGCCCGCCATTTGTTTGTTTATTTATTTATTCATTTATTTTTATGTATTTGGTAGAGGGTCTACAGGGTCTCACTGCAAAGATCAGACTCATAGTGATCCTCTTATTTTCAGCTTCTCAAACTTTGGGATTTGCCATCTATTTTATTAATAAAGCTTTATTGGAGCATAGACTTACACATTCACTTACATATTGTTATGGCTGCTTTCTCTCTAGGGTAAGGTGGAAAAGTTAAGGAAGTGCGCCCATCCCAGGGGGAGGTTCACTTGGACTAAATTGGCCCCTGGGTTCCTCACTATGCTGTCATGTCTCTCATACCACCCCTGCCACACTGCAGCAGGGTGGACACCACAGCAGATGTGTACAGGTGGGCAGCTCCCACCCTCCTGCACTTAAACACCCCACAGTTCCCATGCTGTCACATGCTTTCGCCTGGTGACCCCACAGGCAACCTCATCATCTTGTCTGAGGATCTTGTTAAAATATAGTTTTTGGTTCTTTGGCTCCGGGGTAGCACCTGAGATGCCACATTAAGAAAAATCTCAGGTAATATTGATGATGCAAGTTTAGGGATTACAACTGGCCTCTAAAAATACCTAAATTTTCATGGTGCAGTCAAACCTCTTTGAGCTAAATTCTGAGCCCTGTCACCTTCTAGCTACTTGTCCCTCCTAGATAATGATGCTATTAAGTCCTCCTCTGTATGATGAAGATAATAACAGATATACCTTGTGGAGTCATTGGAGAGATTGAATGAGATGTGCACATAAAGCTCCAGGGTGGCATCTCAGTGTTAGCTGTTGTCCTAGACATGCATGCCGGGTGGGCAAAGCCCATTTCAATTGGTAAAGTGTACAATAGGTACACACTGGAGCCATGGTCTTCTTATTTTTTTTCCTGGACTAATGAGATCCCTTTGTTTTATAGACTACATTCCTACCCAAATGTTAGTCTTTTGTATTAATAATGCTCATTAATCAATTAAACAAGATAAATAAGATTTTTTTCCAGTAGCAAATGCTATTGGTCATTTCACTTGTTTCTCTCTCTCTCTCTCTCTCTCTCTCTCTCTCTCTCTCTCTCTCTGTCTGTCTCTCTCTCTCTCTCTCTCTCTCTCTTTCTTCTTTTCTTGTGGTATTGGGGATAGAACTCAGGACCTTACACTTGCCAGGCAGGTGCTTATGCCATGCCATGGAGCTATCCACCTGGCCCTTGTTGGTCATTTCAAAAGCAATATTTTGTGTTAGAACATGTTTGAAAAAAGCATTTACCTCATGGGAGTCTAAAAGAAGTTTAAGGAAATAAAATCAGAGAAATGTATCTGAAGAAGCAAGTCTATTGTCATGGTCTGATAACAGGCTCTGTGGCCCTTACAGGTCAGCCCCCACTGTGTGCAGGTGACTCTGTCTCTATCTGAGCTCATCACATATTCCAGAAATACCTCACTAGTTCAGGAGGTTCTAGTAACAAAGAAGAGTGTGCTTTGTTTTTACTTATGATTTTTGGCTGATGATGTTCTACTCCAGTTACATGGAATGTTGCTTAAATTCACCTCTCCTCCAAAAGAGGAACATGTTAGTAACTTCCAGCGGATGGAATTGGGGACTAGCACTTGCGTGATCCTGCAGAGCACCTGTGGCCCTTTTACACAGTGCATACAGGAAAGGGGCAAAAACATTCTAGGATAGCATCATTTGCAGCTCCATGATTGTTGGGATGAGTGGGAAAATGATGGAATGCAACTGAAAAGAAATGAAGGTAAGAAAATGGGGGGGGGGGGAGAAGAGTAGTCTCCCTTCTGAGGCCAGACTTGCTCTGCCTTCTTATTTTACTATTTGCAAAAGATGTAAGATCCTAGAAACAGAAGCAGGGAATATACAGGGCCTATTTTCCTCACTAGTTTTCTGGGAAACCTAGCAGACCTCTGCCAGAGGCCCTTGTAGTGAGAGATGGAACGGTGGTAGGAAACAAATTTTTCTCCTTGGTGGGTGGAAACTTTCATTTCTGATTAGGCATTGGAGGCTGGGGAGATAGCTCAGTAGAATAAGTGCTTGCCTGGCAAGCACAAGAGCCTGAGTTCAACCCCCAGTTCTGGAAAAAAAAAAAAAAAAAAAAAGTTAACTCTATTAGGCAGTGGACTGAGTTGGAAAGCATGTACCATAATATGACTTTCAGGTATGTTAGCTCCCATCCTAATCCTTTTCATAGTGTTGCCTAGCATTTCTTTTCTTTTTGTGCCTCTCACAGTGGTGGTTATGACAAAGGTTCTGTTGGTTCAGCTGTCACAACAAATTTGTGCATGGATCAGTTTACAGCAAAATCAAGAGAGATAGTGCATACCAAAGAGTTAGGCCCAGAGCAGTGTGTGATTTGATGAAATATGGGGCTCAGGAAATAGACTCGTCTTTAAATAACTTCAGATGCAGAAACAAGGCATCTTTATTATTACATAATAAAGTAGATTGGATATAGTCTGTGTTCTGTTTTTAGGGTTAAAAAAAAGAAAGAAGAAAAAAGACTCACTGAACTTATGGCCCTTGTAGTTGGAAGAGTATCAGAAGAGATGATATAGCATCTTCTTTTGCCTTGAGGAAGTGTGCCAGGAATTCATAAAAATCTGTGCATGGTGATGCATGCCTGCACTCCTAGCATTTGGGAGGCAGAGAAAGGAGGATCACCTCAATTTCAAGGCTTGGACTCAAATGCTCTTTGAGTTCTGGACTACATGAAGAGATCCTGTCTCAAAAAACCAAAAAACAAAACAAAGAAAAAAAGAGTCTCTAGACAGAGCTCATGATAAGCAGCAGTACACAGATGCAAATTCTACTGCATGGGGAAGTAGGTGTTGGAGTTTCCTGCTGCTGGTAAACTAGGACAGCAGGGACCAGAGCATCCTGGTTGCCTGCTACCACTGTGCCCAGCCCAAGCTGGCCTGGAGCAGGCACTTAATGAGTAAATGAAACATTTCTGTGTACAAAATCTAGCAGTGGTCTTTGGGACTATCAGTCAAGCCAGATGAAATTACTGCTAGTGTGATGAACACCATTCCGTTATCTCTCAGTCATGCTTCAAAACTTCCTGCCAGGGGTGGTGGTACATACCTATAATCCCAGCACTTGGAAGGCTGAGGCAGGAGGATCACTTCAAGTTTGAGGCCAACCTGGGCTTATATAGTGAGTTTGTCAGCCTGAATTGCATAGTGAGACCCTGCCTCAGTTAAAAAAAAAAGATAAAAACAACAAACGCTTCCCATGATTTTAATACTGCTGTGATACAGACTAGAGAGATTACATGGCATCAAGGAACTTTGGAAGGTGTACAGCTTATTACCCTAGCAGGCTGGGGGACCCTAAGGTCCAGAGCCCCCAATCTAACCCTGTCTTGGAGTGACACAGTGACTTATGTCAGTTTTTAGGAGGAAGCACAAAAGGCAGATAACAGGATAGTCTACAGTTGGTTACACGTGTCTTGTCATATATTGTTAGGCAAAATTTATCCTGTCCAAGCTAACTGGGATTACTAGCTTACAATGACGAGGTCCAGGCTATGGTGAATAGAAAAAATAGGTCGTTGTCTAAGACTGAGCCAAGCTCTGCTTGAGGTGATGTCTTTCAGAAACTTGAAAGCAAGAAAAATATAGTGAGATGCGCCGCCTGGCTAAGCTACGCTTGTCTTGCAGCTGGCCCTGGAATGCTAAGGCTCATTAAGTTTTGTAATTTTCTAACTGTGGGAACAGGCTGCGTTTCCCAGTGCCATCCTTGTTAGAAGTCTAACTTCAAGATTTCCTTCTCATTTAAAGTTGCCTCTGGAATACAACTTTGCAAATCAACATTGGTAACTTCCTAGTGCCTAGCCTGCTGTTAATCTAACCCCTAGAGTGCCGCAATTTGCTTTCTGTTACTACTGCAGCTGTAGATGGGTGACAAACCATTGCTAGGCCCCTAGGGACATTTTTAGATAAACACGCTCCGCTCATTCCGCAAGAAGCACAGGCAGCTGTGGAGGTGTGCCAGGCTGGAGTGTGGCTCTCGCAGCCCTTCCCAGTCGCCCCGTTGTGAGGTGAGAAACCTGAACAGCTGTAGTGCGCATGCCTCTTTCCTTACACCTCCTCCCATCAGATGGCATGTCGGGGCAAACTATCTCATCACATGTCAAGTCTCCTGAAAGGAAAATAACATCCCAATTCACAGGTAAGGAAACTGAGGTCCTGAGATATTAGGAACCCCACCTAGATCACAGAGTTAAATAAATGCCGCAGTCCACTCCACCCAGTCAAAGAACAGGCTGAAATTCCTACTTCAGCTGAAGGAAAAGGCGAAGATCAAGCAAAAAGAAAGAGACTGCATCTCACTCAGCAGCGTGGGAGTGGAGACAATCTGGAGGATTGAAACTGAGTGCACAGGAGTCAAGAGAACTTTTTTTTTAAGTTTTATTTTTTATCTTAGGGAAGGGTCTACAAGGTGTTCAGGGTCTCACTAACTAGATCAGACTCCTGACCCACCTGTTTACAGCTGGGATTACGGATGCATGCCACCACGTCCAGTCTCAATTGTCACAGCATGGCAGGCCCAGGAATTGCACCCCCAGCCCCTGTGCCTGCTTGCAGGTACTTTAATCTATTGAGCTATTTGGCTGGTCCCAGAGTCCAAAGAACCCATTCCTTCCAAAATGCAGTCATTTCCACAATGTAGTTAGGGTACAGTTAATAAAAATAATTGAAAAAATCAACATTTCACTACACTTCTAGTTATTTCCCTATTTTTTTTAATTAATTATTTATTTATTTAATTATTTGTTTTTGTCTTTTTGAGACAGGGTCTCACTGTGCAGTTCAGGCTGGCCTTGAGCTCACGTTTGTAGCCCAGGCTGGTCTCGAACTCGCACCGATCCTCCTGCCTCAGCCTCCCGAGTGCTAGGATTACAGGTGTGCGCCACCACAGCCGGCTTCCCTATGTTTTGTTTTGCATGTAGTGCAGGCTGGACTTGAACTCAAGGGCAGTCCTTCCTCAGCCTGCCGACTGTTGGGATTACAGACATATGCCACCATGCCCAGGTTCCTCCCTCCTCCATCATTTAAAAGAGATTTCATTCCCTTGGGGCACTCTTGAAAGAGCCAGGGACATCATCTTGTAACATTTCGCACTGGACTGTTTTCAGGTTGTATTTTAATACATCAAACATGGAAGAGCTTGGGCAGCTTCTGGTGTACCAGGAAGATTGGGCAAAGTATGGAATGGTAAACTCTGGCTCTGTGGTCCTGGGGCATGAGTATCCCAGCTAGGACAGACAGATCACTTGGACACCTGTGACTATTCGTGGAGAAATAAATGTTCACAAGTTGTTTTTTTATGCAAAAACTTGACATAGGCTGATAGCATAAGATAGTCTTCAAGGTGTACAATATGCCTCTGCTTTGGGGTGTGGACCCATGCCCTCCACTCCCCACCCCAGGTTCTGTGCATGCTAGAATGCACCTCTAGTTGGAACAGTGGAAGGAAATGGTCTGTGCCTCCTTGCTGACCACACTCATCACCGTGCTAACTGTCTCCTTGGGCGACAGAGCTGGGCAGACACCCGTGATCAGAACACTAGCACATTTCCTGGTTAACTCCCCGAGGCAGTTATCACCAGCACAGCGTTTGCACAGAGCCTAAGTGAGTTGTCAGAGTGAATTTCCTGATAGACTTGAGCAGTCACTTTTATTAATTTGCTCAACCTGCTGCCAACTTAAAGGCTTCATGCACAAGGCAGGAGAGGAAGGTTAAGGACATGCCTCTCCCCAGGTCTGTCAGGTAGACCCCAAGGCTGCCAACCTGTGCCCTGTAGGCTCACCACATTTTTCTTGAGGCTTCCTACCTCTGTCCTCTCTGTAGGGTCCATACTGAGTCCCCAAGGTAGGGTGAGGATGTAGGTGTCCAAACTAGCTTTCTCCACACACAAAGCAGAGGTGTTTATGAGACAGATGTGTCAGTTCTACAGAGCTCCAGACTGTGCAGTACATGTCCTCCAGGCCAGATCTGTTCTTCCCTTATTTTCCAGATCTAGCATCCAAGCTACCAAAGGAACCCCCTCCCCTCTCTCTTCTCACTCCCGAGTCAGTCATTACATCCTGCGACTCCCCTCTCCTGTCTGTCTCCTCTTCCTCCAGGAGTCACTGGCCACATTGACTTCTGTGTCTCCCACCACTCATCCATTCCTCTGGAGTTGCTCTGTGTGTTCTTCACCCTGGGGATGGAGCCCAGAGCCTGGAGCAGGCTAAGTAAGCACTTGCCCTGCCCTGAGCTTGACCCTCAGCCCTACGGGGGAGGTTTTTAAAACCCAAATCTGATCAATGCATTCTTCTGCTCACATTTTTTTCATTCTCTTTAACATTGTTTTGTACTAAAAATTCGCAGCTTACAACTATAGATGAGTTGGTGCTTTCCTTTTTTTTTTTCTGATCAAGTCTCGTTTATTGAAGAAGTGAACCGGGTTTAAGTAAAGGTAGCAGGGGTTTTGGAATCTGAGTCAGCGGTTACCTTGCAACCAGGGAAGGTCTTAAGACCCAAGGAATGCTCTTGTTTCAGCATTACAATAGAGAGGCTCTCACAAGGCCGCTCCCCACAGGTCCTCCTTTTCTTTAAAGTTTTGGCAGCAGCATAGAGTATGGCAATCTCCTGTGGGGACGGTGCCTGTCTTAGGTCAGGGTGTTTCTCACGCGGGGCTAACTCAGACCTTACCCGTCATGGGAAGGCAGGGCAGCAAGAGGCCCTGTTCCTGTCTTAGGCGGCGGTTAGCGCTCCGTGCATACCCTTGTAGCTCGTCTCTGGCTAAGCCGTCCATCTCGCCAGGAGTACAGGATTTTAGGCTGCATTATCATATGTCAGCCACGAAGAGATTTCCTCTTCGTATTCCTGTTGGTCAGCCATCTCCAGTCTATGATAATGGACCTGAATAGGTTGCTGAGTGCCCATTAGTGTCCAGATTTAAAAATTAAGGATGAATAAGGAATAAAATAAAATGTTTTTAGGTGACCCCCTTGTAGGGTACCATTCCCTCTGTTTTAATTAATGAGCATTTTACAGCTTAACATATTAGTATGGCATTACTTTTATACCTAATGGCTATACTTTTCGCTGGATGGTTAAGACCAATTTAAAATAAGACCTGTATAAATATAACTTTTGCTATTTGACAAGTTCAGCCAAATGTCAGGATTTATCTTGGAACCGTGTATTAGACATAAAATGGAACTGCTATTTTTTAACAACCATAGACATTTTAGCATTTCAATCCCTATAGAATGTTAACAAAAACAACTTACACAAAAACTTAGAAATCAAATCATGTACAACATTGTAACAGGCCATTCTTACGACATTTTGTGACATGTTTTAGATATTCTTGTTTTGTTTTGGCATAACGCTTTGTAAAAGGCAGCTTTGAATTTGAGCAACTTTTGTCCCAATACACACTTTTGTCCCAATAAACAATCTGTTTTACATTTTGAAAGACCTATATATCTGGAATCATAAATATACCATGAGATTAATAACAGTAAATTATCATACTCTATGAAGACCTTTGTTTTTTAATCTTTTTGTACCAAAATCATCTTTGAACAGAAAACTTTATTGTGATATTTTGAAAAACTTTTATCTTTTAACCAATGACCTATGTACTGAGGGTGTCTCCTATGAGACTTGAGATTGTTGGGAGCTCCTCATTAATGAATAAAAAGATTGGCCACACCTCTCATTCATTAATTGGACTCTCTAATAAATTTTTTTCTTTTCTTTCTTTTTTTTAAAATTTACTCAAAGGAATTTTTATTAAATTAGTTTAAACCTTATGATATGTCATATATAAATCAACTTTAATATCACTTTGACTATCTGGCAATTTAGGAAAAAGCATGCTTTTAAGTCTATATCTCAAATTGTATTTAAAACAAATCATCCAAAAAAACCCCAAAAATAAATAAATAAAAAGGAACAGCTGTTCATTGAAAAACACACAAACATAAACACACAGACATATAAAGATCTTTATAAAATTAAGAGTGCACTCAATTTTTTGACCAAATTTATAAGTAGACTAGTCAGATTTTGTTACTTGTTAATTATTAGAGATCTCTTAATTGAAAAATTTGGAAGGAATAAAATCCTTTTTATAATCAATATGCATATATTATAACTTTGTTTTTTCTGTAATCTAATTAGACCTTAGATTTGTTTGGTCAGTTCCTTGAAGAGGCCTCAGTCTGGATCAAGCTTCATTGCAGTTAACGTCTTTAAATCTGGCTTCATGGTGCAGTCTGACAGTACACGCTGGTACTCAAATAGGTTGTTTAGTATTTTCGAGGTTCTGGCAGTGTGGCAGGCAACCACGAAGCACGGACCTCCATTTTACTGAACTCATGGGCCCTCTGGAGGGGCTCCATCGCTACACCCTTCATACCAGGGAAATCCACATAGGGTGCCAATCTGACTCACACACAGGTCAGCACATGGGTTCTCACCTGGGGAAGGAGCGGGAATTAAGACAAAGACAGGGCAAGAGACACGAGAAATGGAGACAAGACAGGATTCTGATCAAGTCTCCAGTTGGTGCTTTCCTAATGCATAAAAATGAAGCCACATGGTATGTAACCTTTCCATCTTTCAGTCAATACACTGATTTTGAAAATCACCCACTGCACTTATCAATTATTCATTTATTTTTATATTAATAATAATAATAATATTATTATTATTAGTCTTTTTGAGACAGGGCCTCACTGTCCAGTTCAGGCTGGCCTTCAGCTTACTTTTGTAGTCCAGGCTGGTCTCGAACTTGCACTAATCCTCCTGCCTCAGCCTCCCAAGTGCTGGGATTACAGGCATGTGCCACCATACCCGGCTCATTTATTTTATATTTTTAATTTAATTTTTTTCTTGTTTCAGAACTTTTGTTTGTTTGTTTGTTTGTTTGTTTGGCTGGCTCAGCTGCTGGCGCAACATGTGGTGCCAGGGATCAAACTGTGGTCCCTGTAGCCCCCTGCAGGCGCTTTAGACCACAGAGCCATCCTGCCAGGCCCTGGGCTCATTTATTTTTATTGTTATATAGCATTCAACCATGTGGACTACCTCAGTTTGTTTGCCTGCTCATAGGTTGGTAAAAATCAGGCTGTTTGCAGTTTTGAGTTATTATCAAAAACAGATGCTACTTGTACAGACACATACTTTCTTTTCTCCTGGAAAAGTATTTAGGAGTAAAATGGTTCCTATGGTGTATGCATGTGTGTGTTTTGTGCATTTCTTTTTTCTTTTTTTTTGTCTTTTTGAGACAGGGTCTCGCTATGCAGTTGAGGCTGGCGTTGAGCTCACTTTTGTAGTCCAGGCTGGTCTCGAACTTGCACCGATCCTCCTGCCTCAGCCTCCCGAGTGCTGGGATTACAGGCATGAGCCACCACGCCTGGCTTGTGCATTTCTTTAGTTTGATTTTAGGGATTGAATTTATGGCCTCACATGTTCTAAGCACATGCATCCTGGCCATGTGCAAGTATAGACATTTATTTAAAAAATACTTAGAGACAGGTTTCCTTATGTAGTCCAGGTTGGCGTAGGACTTGTAGATATCCTTTTGCCTCTGTCTCCAGGGTGCTGAGATCACAGGCATGCCCTATTACACCTTGCATTTATTTAACATTGTAATAAAGCCTTACAAATCCTGCTGTTCTTTAAGCTTTCTGCTTAAACTTTAGGCTCGTTAGTGCCACCTACAGGGTTCTCTGTGGAGTCATTATGGTCGGGGCTTTAGACTGCCCAGTCCTTGAGGGGCTCTCAGTTCCCTTCAATCCTTGCCATGGAGCATCATGGAGGAGTGTCGTGGAGCGAGCAGAAGCGGGTCCCCAGCTTCCGCTCTGGGGAGATCTCCTGCTCTTAGGGTATGCTGCTGCTCCAGTGCTTGCTTTCTTTTCTGTCTCTCTCTCACGAATTTTTAAATGTTATTTA
Source organism: Myocastor coypus (assembly GCA_004027025.1). Classification (NCBI taxonomy): domain Eukaryota; kingdom Metazoa; phylum Chordata; class Mammalia; order Rodentia; family Myocastoridae; genus Myocastor; species Myocastor coypus. The sequence continues at coordinate 11,951 of PVJA010036363.1, forward strand.
TTTATTTTTTTTTCTTGTTTCAGAACCTTTGTTTATTCACTCATTTTTATGGCCGGCTCAGCCCGCCCCGAGGGCAGGGCTGGCGCAGCCTGTGGTGCCGGGGATCGAACCGTGGTCCCTGAAGCCACCCAAGCTTTCCCAAGCAGGTGCTTTAGACCACTGGGCCACCCCGCCAGGCCACTCTCTCTTTCTCTTTTGTCTTTTTGAGACAGGGTCTTGCTAAGCAGTTCAGGCTGGCCTTGTGCTCACTTTTGTAGCCCATGCTGGTCTCGAACTCTCACCAATCCTCCTGCCTCAGCCTCCGAACTGCTGGGATTACAGGCGTGCCACCACGCCCAGCTTTCTTTCTTTCTCTCTCTCTCTCTCTCTCTCTCTCTCTCTCTTTTCCCAGTGCTTTCTTATGGTGATGTATTACTGCTGCTAATACAGTCATGTGACTCTGACCACAGGCAATTGAGCCTGCCAGGTCCATCTTTGGATCTAGGAAGGAAACGACAATGAAACAAAAGAAAACAAAAAAACAAAAAACAAAAACAAAAACAAAAAAAACCAAAAAAGCAAAGAAGGAAACAAAACAATCGAAGAGTTAAAATATTTGCCTCTAGACCGTGGAAAGTGGGTTGAGCATGGTGCACACCTGTAATTCCGGTGCTTGGGAAGCTGAGGCAGGAGCATTGTCAAGAGTTGGAGGTGAGGCTGGGCTAGATAGTGGCAAAAAAACCCCCAAACCACCCCTTCAAAGAACCAAAAACAAATAGGCAGAGGAAGAAGAGTAGAGGGAAGGGAGGAGGAGGAGGAGGAGGAGTGAAAAAGCCTGGATGATACTTAATTCCATTGTGTCAACAGGTAACTTTAAATTATATGCATCTATAAGGGACAGAGGAAAGGGGGTGGGAGAAGAAAAACAGCCTTTGAGGAGCAAAAGAAAACACTACAGAGGGATCTGCTGTAACATTTTATCTGCCTCCCCACACCCCAACCCCTTTTTTTTCTTTTAGAAACAGGGTCTCGGGCCCGGCGGGATGGCTCAGTGGTCTAAAGCGCCTGCTTGGGATAGCTTGGGCGGCTTCAGGGACCATGGTTCGATTCCCCGGCACCACATGCTGCGCCAGCCCTGCCCTCGGGTGGGCTGAGCCCGCCATAAAAATGAGTAAATAAACAAATAAAGGTTCTGAAACAAGAAAAAAATAAATAAAATTAAAAAAAAAAATTCTTAAAAAAAAAATAAATAAAAAAAAAGAAACAGGGTCTCACCATGCAGGCCAGGCTGAGCTTAAACTCGCTTTGAAGCTCAAGCTGGCCTCAAGCTCACAGCAGTCCTCCTGCCTGGGCCTTCCCAGCACTGTGATCAGAGGCATGCATGCATATATTTTTTTTAAAACTCCTCTCTGGTTTTTCAGTCTTTTCTGCTTCTTCCCTCCCCCGGCCCCTCTTCCTCCCTTCCTGGCTGTGATCATACCAAGCTCTTAGCTGTACACCACCCCTTGAACCACAAACACTGTCAGGGTTCAACCTAACCCAGGAGCATGTGGTTTTTACTCATAATTGTTTTCTTATTTTAGTACGTGGTCTTCATGAGACTGGGTCACACAATTATCTTTTTTCACAGTACTGTAATATTCCACCTAGGGCACTACTCATCTGTCCTCAGTCTATTAGGTTTTTAACTTGTATTCTAACTTTTGCTGTTATAAAGAATACTTGAATGCCCTGTTTTCTCCTTAAGAATTCTGTATTTTTAGGATACATTTGCAGAAGTTCAGTGAAGGGGTTGATGAGTGTAAGCATACTACTTAAGCTCCCTGGTGCACCTTTGCATCCCTGTTTTGGGCCAAGATGCCTACTTGATGGCCTGGGAGACTCACTCTGCCACATGAGTTGGCAGGCGGCTCTGTTCCCACATCCATAGCCTGGAATACAGGGCTTGCTTCCGAGCGGTTTCCTTCCCACCATGGCCCTAAGACAGCACAAAGCCCAGGCGGTGCCATCCTTGCCGCTGGTGCCCGCAGCCTCTATCTGGCTGCTTGCTGCTGGGCAGGGTGCTCTGCGTTGGAGAGAAGGCGTGCCGTGAAGCCTTCTAGGAGGGTAGGGGTTCAGGGACAAGAGCAGGGGCAGCAAAGTGCTGAGCGAGGACACAACAGGAGCCCCAAGGAGGGCCAGGGCAGGCGGAGACAAGTGCTGGGGGGCCTGAAGTCGGGGGGGGGGCAAGGTGCTTGGGCTGCGGACAGGAAGGGCCCTGACTTGGACAGGGGATCCTTAGACGTCTTAAGTGTTGACTCCTCCTCTTCATTTTAATTCACTTTCTCGGTGTGTCAGTTACATTTCTCTCCTTGCTGGGACAAACACCGGATACCCAAAATGAAGGAAAGAAAGGTTTATTTAGTTTAGTTACTGGAGATTTCAGTCCATACTTGGCTGGCCAAAAGCTGAGTGGCACAGGGCAGAGAGCGTCCAGTTCATGGCGGCAGAACAGCAACAATGGCGACAGAGGTGACCAACCAAACAGGGCAGCAGAGCAACAGCTCTAGTCTGTTTCTCTGTCTCTCTTTATATTACATTCAGGCTCTCTGCCTCAGCCTATCAGCCTTAGGCTACACCCATAATACCAGGGATCATGGATCAAGTCGCAAACTCTAGATCAGTACTAAAATACGTAGTCCCAGTGACTGGTGAGTCAAGTCTCAATCTGTAGAAGTCCCTGCCCCATGACTGCATGAGGCTTTGGGGGGACAACTAGACATAAATCATAATACTCGGGACGAAAACAAAATAATTTGTTTTTGTTTTCTCTTTCCTAATGAACGGTCAAAAAGCAACTTCAAACGAATGTTTTCCTACTACAGAAGAAAGCGAGTCCTGCACCGCCCAACCCAAGCCATGTTCGGGGGGCAACGTGCCCAGGGCGAGCCTCCCCCCAGCAGAGAAGCCCAAGGCATCGGTGATGCCCACGGCGAATGGGGTCCGATCCCGCGGTTCCCTGCCCCCGGCAGAGGACGCAGCGCCCAAAAAGGACGCTGGAGAACAGTCAGGCCCTACAGAGGAGACCCGGTCTCCAGAGGGCCCGGAGCAATCTCAGCCGCTTCAGCCAGGTGACAAAGGCGATGCCCCAGGAAGCGAAGCAAGGGTGGAAGACGTGGAAACGGCGCTGGGCGTTCAGGCTTCAAAGGAAGATGTTGAGGCGGAGTCCTTAGGCACAGCAGGAGTGGGGGACCCCCCAGGAGCCGAGGAAGGGGGTGAGAACCCGGAGGCACACGCTAGGGGACTGATGGCCCCCGCAACGACCGTGGGAAACAGCCCACCTCTGGAAACAGCTGGAGAGCCACACCCGCGAGAGTCAGTGGGCGCAGATGCACGGCCCCCGCTTCTAAGGTCCGCGCCCCAGAAGAGCAGAGCTCAGGGAACACCGGCAGAGAGCCAGGAGGTGCAGGCCGCTGCTGAGCAGAGAGGAGCGCAGGTGCAGGCCCAGCTTCCAGAACCAACGCCCGAAGGGATCGAGCAGCTGGCAACACCTGAAGGAAGTCTGGGTGTGGCAACTGCTGCAGAGCCGCGGCTGCAGCGCGCGGCGGGAGAGGTCGCGCAGCCCCAGCAGCCGCGGATAATCCCCAGAGAGAACACAGCGCCGGAAGTGCAGGACGAACGTCTCCCTGCGCCACTTCCAGTCGAGAGGGGTCCGCAGGATCCCGGAATCCTCACGCAGGTTCCATCCGCAGGAAGAGCTGGAGGCGCGGAGCATCCAGAGGGGGCCACGGAGACAGCGGCGCGTGCGGACGTAGACAGAGAAAGTCACGAGGCCGGACAGGAGCGCCGCGCTGAAAGTAAGCGTTAGGCTGTGGGACAGGGAGACCTGATGCAGCGGTGCGGCCCTTTCCGGGGGGGTCGAAGCCCACTTGACCCAAACCCAGAATGGCTTCCGTGCCTGGGGAGTGCTCCCGTCAATACTCGGCTCAGCTTTCCAGTTTATGTTCTCTAAAGCTTTTCTAAAAATCTGTGTCAGCCGGGCGTGGTGGCACACGCCTGTAATCCCAGCACTCGGGAGGCTGAGGCAGGAGGATTGGTGTGCGTTCGAGACCAGCCTGGGCTACCAAAGTGAGCTCAAGGCCAGCCCGAACTGCATAGCAAGACCCTGTCTCATAAAAAAAAAAAAAAAAAAAAAAAAATCTGTCTAGGCTTTTCTTTTTTCATTTTGTATCTTTTATTTTTTTATTTTTATTTTTGTCATTTTGAGACAGGGTCTTGCTATGCAGCTCAGACTGGCCTTGACCTCACTTTTGTAGCCCAGGCTGATCTCGAACTCACACCTATTCTCCTGCCTCAGCCTCCCGAGTGCTGGGATTGCAGGAGTGCGCCAACACGCCCAGCAATTCGTTTTGTGTCTTTTATTAAGTGTCTACAGGGTCTCACTACGTAGATCAGACGTAGTGATCAGCCTATGTTCAGCTTCCCAAGTTCTGGGATTACAGGCACACCACCACGGCCAGTCTCAGTCGCCCAGTCTCAGAAGGACTGGGCTGGCACAGTGGAGATAGAACCTCACCCTTTGCATCTGCCTAAGCAAGTGCTTTAATCTACTGTTATTTGGCTGTCCCGTGAATCTAAGCTTTTGACCTAGAGTTTGATGGTTAAATAGACTTGAACATTGACGATAACGTTAAAATTTCTGAGCTTTAGGGCCAGCAGGATAATTCAGCAGACTAAGTGCCTGCTTAGGCAAGCGCAGGGACCAAGGTTCAATCCCTGGCATCAGAGGCTGCGCCAGCCCCACCCCAAGATGTGCTGAACCGGCCACATGGACCAACATGGTGGCACACGCTTGTAATCCCAGCACTGGGACGGCTGAAACAAGATGATTACTACCACTACCAGTCCAAGATGTGTAGTGAGACTAAATACATCTACCAAATACACACATAAATAAAATAAAATAAAATAAAATAAAAGGCATATGCTCCTAGACTACAGTTGGCAAAATCAGAAAATTTGGGGCCTTGAATCTGAAAATGAGTTAAGTGAGAGGGCACATCAGCTTTTGTGGGCATCCCTGGGAGTCTTGGTGAACAGAAGGAGCTGCTGCTGGGCTCTGGCTGTGGGAATAGGCACTAACATGTCCAAAATCAACTCTTTAAAGAAATCAACTTTGCATAGGCAGTGTCCTGACTTTAAATGTTAGCAGCCATAAAGGCCAAATAAAAGATTTTCAGGCATCCCTAGACTTTTTGATTTATGTATACAAATTAAACTTGCTATTGTAAAATGTTCCACTGCCATTTCTTGGGCATTTTGCATCCTGGTTTTATTGAGGAGCATGCCAAGACTTGGACACAATAAGCGACTTGACAGTAGCCATTGAGACTCCGAGGGAACTGGGGAAAGTGCCTTTCTTACACCACAAAAGAAACTTGCTGCTGACACAACAGTAATGAGTATCTATGTCCTTCGGTTACTTTCACAGAGGAGACGGGAGAAAAGGTGGAAACAGAGATAGAGAATGAGAAAGTAAATGAAGAGGCTGAAACAAAAGAAGAAGAAACAGGAGAAGCTGTGGATCTTGCAGCAGCCACATAGATATGGGTGATGACAGAAGTGGGCAGACAGCATGGTATGCGAGGGATGAGGGAAAAATGGCGGCGACACCTGTGGCTGTGGCTCTTAGCTGCTACAGCTGTGTGCTTTATAAGGGAAATGTGATAATACGCTGTTGGAATCATGCTCTTGATTGTATTTTTGTATAAAACTGCTAAGCTGGGAAGGTTTTTTTTTTCTTTTTTTTTTGGTCTTTTTGAGACAGGGTCTCACTATGCAGTTCAGGTTGGCCTTGAGCTCACTTTTGTAGCCCAGGCTGGTCTCGAACTCACACCGATTCTCCTGCCTCAGCCTCCCGAATGCTGGGATTACAGGCGTGTGCCACCATGCCCGGCTCTTTTTTCTTTTTCTACCTAGGATAATTATACATTTAAAATGACAATAGTCAGAGCAAATGAAAACTAAGGTATAGGAGTGGTTATGCATGGAAGGGTGACTTTAGTGATGGTAGCAATGGGTCCTCTCAGAATAAAAAAATGAGATATTAAAAAGAAAGCATAAACCTATAGGCATAGGTGGCTAGAGAAAGGAGTTAGCACATTTTAAAGACATCTTCGTAAAGCTTACACAGCATAGTTATGGTGGAACAAGAATGATTAATACCAAAAACCTTGGGGTGAAGTACACTTTGTATTTCTGTCTTGTATTTCATAGGAACTAGAGCTGGTAGGAATGCTGGGGAGTATTTCATCTAATTATCTCTACCTGCTGCCACAGACCCTGTGCCTCATGGCATATTAAATATTAACAGTGCTTTCCAAAGAAGTGCAAACTCTGGTGCTGGTCCAAGATGAAGCTTTTTTTTCTTTCTTTCTTTCTTTTCTTTTTTTTTTTTTTTTTAATAGTGAAAGACTCCACATTTTCCATGTGTCACTTGGAATTAGCTGTTCATTTACTTAAGTGTGGAGTAGCTGGTGTGTTTTGGAGACAGCAAATAGCAAGAATTAAGACCTAGATTTATTGCCTATATGTAGTCTTCCTGGACCCTATTTGTTTTTTAAATGAGTACTATTTAATGTTAAGTTTTAGAAGTGGAAAGGAGGTAAGACAGCAAGATTTTTAAAAAGCATTTATAATTTCATTCATGATGCATTACAGAAAGTCACTTAAAAAAAAAAGAAAGTCACTTTTTAAGAACTCTTCCAAAATTGGCAAGGGGTTTTGATAACTGAATAAATAATATCAAAGTTAATGTGTCCACTCTTAAGTGTTCAGTGCTTATGAATATCACAGTAGGATTCTAGAAACATTTGTTTTCTTTATGGTATTGTAAATGTATGCTTTTAGGTAGCTGCCCAGATGAATTAACCAGACCCACTAGGGTGAGTGCAGCCCTCTCATCATCTCAGTGCCCTTCTCTTGCACAGGTGAGGATGTTTAAAAAGGGAGGATCCTGACCCCCTGCCGAGCCACTTGAACTTCCAAACTTCTCAAGTGGACACAATCCGGCAACCATTTCAAACTCATTCTTGAAAGAACTCTTTCTCAAAAAGCATTTTCTGTTTCCACTATAAAAATCTTCCAGGGCATGCTTGACTCAGCTGAGGCTGAGGGACGAGGACTGCCTCAAGTTCAAGGCCAGCCTGGTCTGCACAGGGAGTTCAAGACCAGCCTGAACTCTATAGTGAATTCCTAGAGCAAAATCAAACCAAACTAGCGGGCATGATCTAGGAAATACCTAGACCCCAAAACTCTTGGCTGGAAACGTCTGCTCTCCTGGATGACTTGGTGTAGAAGTTTAGGGCTGACCTGTGATTTTACTCCTTTTTTTTCCTTTAGATTTTAGGGTAAGTCCTCCCAGAAAGGCTCACATTTTTTTTTTTTTTTTTTTTTGCTATATATGGGACTTTATTGTTCAGACAATTTCTGATATAAATAAATGGCAGCCATGTGTCCTTTTCCCTTGTGTTTAGATGATGTAAATTTAGAAGGAAAACACCCCCGGCTCTATTCTCAGGACATTTAATGTAGGAACATCATTACCTCTAGTGCTTTTGTAGCAGTGTAATTTGAGTGAAAAAAATCTATTCAGAGTTCTGGTTTCCTGTTTCTCAGATTTAGCCTCACACTAATTCTGAGTGTTGCTGTATCTCCTGTCCTGAGGACTGTCTCTCATGTTGGTTCTTCTTCAGATCAGTGGCTATAGCTTTGGGAGGCTCACAATTTTTGAGTAAGACATCCATGTCTTTTTTTTTTTTTTGGAAGAAAACTTTATTTATGTTAGGGCTGGCTCACTGTGCCCTGGGGGTGGGGCTAGTGCCGCATGTGTGCTTGCTGGGGATCAAACCACAGTCCCTGTGGTTGCCTAAGCTTGCCTAAGTAGGTGCTTCAGACCACTGAGCTATCTCACTGGCCCAGCTATGTTACTGGCTCCACATCACTTTTTTTTTTTTTTTTGTCTTTTTAAGACAGGGTCTCACTATGCAGTTGAGGCTGGTCCTGAGCTCACTTTTGTAGCCCAGGCTGGTCTCGAACTCGCATCAATCCTCCTGCCTCAGCCTCCCGAGTGCTGGGATTACAGGCGTGCGCCACCACGCCCGGCTCCACATCACTTTTAATGAAGATTTTATTTTAAATTTGAATTAAGAATTGGAAAAAGGAAAATGTTTCATCCACATTTCTCATTAGGGAACTTTTGACATACTGTTAAATAACTCTACTAGGGTTTTTTTTTTTTTGTCTTTTTGAGACAGGGTCTCACTATGCAGTTGAGGCTGGTCCTGCGCTCACTTTTGTAGCCCAGGCTGGTCTCGAACTCGCACCAATCCTCCTGCCTCAGCCTCCCAAGTGCTGGGATTACAGGCGTGAGCCACCACGCCCGGCCACTACTAGGGTTTATAGTGTGATCTTTGAGCCCACAGTGTGATTGTTAGTGATCACCAGCACCCCATGCTGTGCATATTGCTGCTACTCCCAGCTCCTCACTCAGAGTCACAGGCCCAAGGGTGACCTTTCCAACCATCATCACACCCCTGTCAGCTCAGTGGGAGGACAAACGAACTGATTTCAGCTCATAGTTATTCTGAATCAGCATGGATTACTTTCAGGTTACCTGGATATCAGCATTATTATTACTTTTTCCTTGTCTCTTACTCTCTTTTAATACCCTTTTTTGTTTTCTTGTAAAACAACCACTTACTTGAGAGGAGAGCATTAACTGAAATGACATTAGAGGCAGCACACATCTAAAAGACCAGAGTGACACGCATTGCAAGCATGGTTTTAGTGTTACACATGGCTATCCTCAGTGTGAAAATTCTCAGGACCATTGTCTAATTCATCCTGTGTGTATGAGTGCATGGTTTTGCTCCTGCCATGTTTTTTATCTTTTCTGCTTGCTGTCTCTTTGTTGTTCAAACCTTAAGTTCTTGATTTCCATTCAGCTGTGTTATGCCTTTCCATGTTTATTTCTTCTTTTGAGTTCTTATACTAGGGAGGCTATATGATGTTTACACATGCAGTTCTGGTTTATTTCACTTACAAGCATATCTTCAAGATACATCCACTTACATATGAAGTCTTCTAGTTTCTCATGCTTTATAGCTGAGTAATATTCCATTGTATAAAAATACCACA
>PVJA010036364.1:0-14062 GCA_004027025.1 Myocastor coypus
ACACTGCACTCTATAGAATGATTGTGAGGACAATATGTAATATGTCAACTTTCAAAGAAAAAAAGGGGGAAAAGAAAAAAAAAAAAGTAATGTGGATTTAGAAAGGTTAATGTTTAGTTGTTTGATCAATCTTATATACCTATATGTATTAATCTAAACTGATCCGATGATGAAAATATGTAATATAACCATTGTTAAAGTAAGTCACTGATGAGATAGCAAGCACCCTCATGGTCCAGTCAACCAAAAGTGCCATGTCTGAACACATTAGTCTATGGGAAGACACTTTAGATGCACACCGTGGCATACACCATTGCCTTGCTGTGAGCACTGAAGCAATAGGACAGTTCCTGGTGCTTAGTTTTCAGTCATATAATATTTTGTGTCATTCTTTCACTTGGTTATCCCAAAGAGTCGTACTTCCAAGAGTGGTAGGATTATCATGTCGGCCTTCTTTCATAGAGAGAGAAAGAGAAATTTCCTCAGCTTGTACGTGAAGAAATCATGGCTTTTGTCACCTTTCCCACGATGCCAGGTTGACAGGGAAGAAGAGGGTTCAGTCTTCACATTTGCAACTATCATTGGTTTCATTCATAATTATTTCTAGTTCTCTCTTGGACATAGCCTAGGGTTGCGGTAAATCTTACTTATGGCCATGTGGTCATCCTAACCCATAACACATGTGGAGAAGTTATATATGCCATCTCTTAGTGAAATGGGGACCAGGACCCTTTCTTCTGCTAAACTAGCTATGTAAGCCTAGGGTGGCAGGAAGTCTCTATAAGCCTGGGTCCCCAAGGAATCAATGAGCAGAGCCCCATTACAAACCTTCAATAGCATGGAGGCTCAGTAGGAACCAGCCTTGAGTGTGCTGACCCGTTCAAATATGTGGGCTACTTGTTAACACAGCACAACCAGGAATGACCTGGTCAATTTGCTGCAGGTTAAGCTAGTGTGTCTAGAACGCTGAGCTGTCCTTCTGCTGGGGCTAGCTTCCCCACTTTAGGAAGAGCCCAATTAGCTGGAAAGAAATCAACAATCCAGTGTGCTCTCTGGCTGCCTTCTATCACCAGCACAGGTCTGTTCTACTGCTTGGTGGTTGGCCCTGAGCTCAGTGGGGAGAGGTTGGGAACAGAAGAGGGATGTCCGTGCGCTTGCTCTTGTTTCTCATTGCATCACTGCGACCGAAAGCCTAAAATCCTCCTTCACTAAGGGCTTCACTAAGTCCCTCGCATAAGCTGCCAACTATTGAAGATGGAGCAGGGAGATCGCGTTTCAAGTACTACGATCATGATCATGGCGGATTTTGCTAGTTCTTGAGGCCTTCCTTGGCTGGGGCTACCCCTTCTCCAGAACTTGACTAAGTCTAAGGGACACAACATGAGGCTCAGAGCCTGAGACTTCTTCCTGAGGGATGAGGCCTAGAAGAGGCTTCCTCACATCCTCACATCCAAGAGAAGGGAAGTGAGGCCTGGAAAGGAACAGGTGGACCCAGCATCTAGCTTGGCTCAATCTCTGAAAGCCAGGTTCAGGTGTCTACCTCGCAGGGCCTGTTGGGTGGACAATGACAGGGCCCTTTGTTCACAAGTAGGAAGAAATTCACAAGCATGGCTATAGAACCTTAGCCAAGTGGGAGCCTGTGCACATGGCCCGGACTCAACTGAAATGGGCTAGGCTGCGTGGGCAGGAAACTTCACAAGGACAGGGGAGGAAGTCTCCTGCAGGCCCCAGACTATTTGGGGGTGATGGCTCAGTTCTCTGGCCAACAATGGTGTCTGTCCCTGATAGGGTAGGCTGCCTTTTTCTCTTCTGTGGTGAGACAGTTCCTGAAGATTCAGAGGTCAGAGTTGGCCATGAATCTGCCACATCAGACATGACTTCCTGCACTGACCTAAATTTTCTTGGAGCTTGTGGGGAAAAATTGGCCTGCATGGAGGAAGAAAGACCCAGATTCAGGGGCTTACTTAGATGTCCCACTGTCTCATTGCTTTTTCTTTCCTGTGTTCTGGTTTCTCTGTGGGTCAGGGCCACAAGGGCTGACCTTTGCCTGGCTTGGTCTCTGTCCCCTTTCTGTGCATAGGTCAAGGTGGAAAGGGGTCCGTAAACCCCTGTGACATGAGGTAGTCACTGAAAATACAGAGCTGGACCAGCTGGCAGTGGGGTCCCCTTCCCCTCTAGCCTTACTCCAACCTAAGTGAGGATAGGACCCACTTGGGTATCAACGGCGGCTTGTACAAAGTATCAAGTGATTCTTTCCGGAGAGCTTGCATTTTTACAGGGGTTTAAAATGCTCTGCTTGATCTGGTCAATCGTCAGCCATCAAATATTTACTGAACATTCTGAATTCATGCATTCAAGACAGAAAAAAAAAAAAAAAAAAAAAAAAAGCAGATTTTTAGCCCAGGAAGTTGTTTTTCAATTCATGTCAAAAATGCATGCTGCAGACTTAGGGGTAGAGAACTACTCACTGGCTGCTCAGGACTTAGACTGCTTCCTTCAGAGACAGGAACGCAGCACTCTGATGACTGGGTGTCACTCTGTCTACGAGCAAGGCAGGGGACCTTCAGGGACGTGGGGGAGGGACCGGCAGATCTGAAGGTGTCACTCTTGCACCTCTGAAGACCCAGTGTGTCACCTACCACCACCACCACCACCTTGCGATGGCCTCCCCCCAGTCAACAGTGCTACAAGTTAATACACACAGCTTCTCCCTCCATCTCCTTCCCCTTTAACTGGAATGGTAATTTAAGTCTCTAATAGTGCCTCCGGGCACCGAGGTGAGGCAGGGGAGGATGTATTTAGGCTCACATTTGCCAGCCTGTCTTCTCCAGTGACAGCAGCACTGATGGCCCTGTTGATGAAAGCCGTTGTTTGCTCCGCCCAACAAGAACAAAGCGCGGTTTGCATGTCTCCCGGCGCCCAGCCTGCCTGCTGCTCTTGGTTCTGACCCCCCCCCACCCCCGTGTCCTCTTACCCACTCCAGCTGGCTTCTAGTTGGTCCTAGCAGCACATGCATATTCATGCCAAGCAGACAGCAAGCACCCTTCCCAGAAAGGCTAGAATCCTGGGCATTTATTAATCGCTGTTGCCAGTTCTCTGTGCAACACAGTGCAGAGGGCTCTGGGTGGGAAGGCTGCAATGTCACTGGCAACAATGGGGTTAGCAGAGCGGAAAAGAACAATAGCGCACCGTGAGTGAGGAGAGCTGCTTCAGTGGCCTGAGCACAGGGGCAGAGAGCGGCACCGACAACACCCACAACTTGGCCCAGAAGTGCACCGTGAGCTTGGTGCCTTGTGACTTCTGTCACTTGATGCAAGGACAGCATCTGAACACCCTTTCTTTGTGCCCACCACAGGTTCTTCCTGGGCACTGGCTCTCTGACTCAGCCCTCTCCTGAGCACGCAACAAGGGGCTTGCCTGTCACACAATGCAGAAACGCTCTCCCGTGGAACACGCTCAGCTTCAGGAGATGAGCATTTGCTCTTAGCTCTGCTCAGCAGATGAGAAGCTGGCCTTTGGCGAAGTGACAAGACAGGTCTAAGGTCATGCAGCTATCACACACTGGACGTCCCTGCAAGCCCCCACGTCCCTGGTCTGCATCCTCACTGGAGTCATGGCTTCTCCTACAGAAGGAGCTCTAAGTGGGTGTGTGTCTTTGGGACCTGAGCACCCTTGCTCTTGTCCATCTTGCACAGCAGTGTGTTTGCCCAAGCCAAGCTTCTAGAAATGCACTCAAGCCCAAAGGTGAGCATGTAAGGAAGGCAGAGCAGAGGGTAACGTGGCGGAGCCCTTGGTCTAAACTCTTACCTTCATAAATTAGGACTCTAACATGAGAGCCATAATTTAACCCAAGTTCCTCCAGCACCTACCTTCCCAGCTTCCTCCCTGTCAAGGCTTCATCAAGCCCAGTCTCCAAGACTCAGCTCTTTAAGCCCTCAGTGACCTGTCCTCTTACAAAAAATTAGAGCAGACCGATGTGTAAATGGAGAGTGGACATTTAGAGGTGACCTGGACATCTGATTGTTACAGAGGTTGGGTTGTGAAGGAGATGGAAAGAATGGAACAGTGGCCTTGGGGACCACCTGCCCCATGTAAGCTGAAGGATGACAGTCAAGTTAGCAAGAGTCAAACCACCAGCTCCCCCAGCCCAGCTCCTGAAGAGTTGGTACTTGTTGCTCCCGAGTGTGAGGGGAGCTGTTCTAGATCTTACCGCCCTCTGGGTACCCTGCAGCCAGGAAGTTTTGAGAACAGCAGTCTAGCTCATGCTGGAGCATGAGAGTCCCAGCAGCACTGGACAGAACAGATTGGAGGAAGAGACGCGGCTGAGCGGAGAGGTCCAGGCAGAAAGGAATAGCCACATCAGAGTCGAAGCGTGGTGACAGTCACCCAGAGAGATCAGCGTTGTGTGGGTGCCAGAATCAGCAGCAGTGGGAGGTGGAAGGGCTGGCTGGCCTGGAACTGTCATTCTTCATTCACGGGGGTCCGCCTCATCTGAGAAAGTGGGCAGAGACCACACTGGCCAGCTAGTTGCGACTGTGCTGCCCCTGATCACTTCAGTCCAGGGCTATCAAGCCTCCCAAGGACTGGCGCGAAGCTCAGAGTAGGGCCTTGATCCTGATAGCATTCGTTCTGTAAAACTGGCTCTTCTGCTTCTTGGGGGGCCAAGTATGTAGCGAAGAGGAGGAGGCATGGAAGCACCCGTGGGCAGCCTGAGATGACACCGTGCCGCAGGGGCGGGGCGGGAGCCCCCTCACCATCCCAAGTTCTTTGCCTTTGCCACTCCTGGAGATGGGCACCACTGCCAGGAAACTTGGCAACACCAGGTTGGACGTACCACTCAGGCCGGTCCTCACCTCTGTCTGCCTTCAGGACTATACTGTTCCAAAGTCTCAAGGTGTCTCAGGGTGTCCTCATCTGGAATCTGGATCTAGCAGCAAATAGCAATAAACACTTCTTAATCAAATACCTACTATGTGCCAGAAAACACACTAAGGGGTTTGCCGCTGCTTTTCTACTCATCCAGTTCTCATAACCAGCTGCTGTTAGCTTTACTTTGGAAATGGAACAACTGTGTATAGAGAAGTTTCTAAGAGTGGGTCTTGGAGGCCCGCATGGTCAGAGGCCGAGGCAGGACAAGAGGCAAGCTCCCCAAGAGCCTCTTCTCTCGAGCATGGTGTGTCCCAAGTTCTGTGTGGGCTTTGAGGCCTTTCCATTCCAGGAAAGCCTCCTCTGCCATGAACTTCTCACCCGCTCCTTGTGACAGAGCTTCAGACTGTCTCATCCTGTCAGGTGACAAAGGGTCACAGCGCAAGATTGCTGCCTTGGTACCCAGGCGGGAACTCAGCTGGAATGACAGCATGGTTCTCCACTTGCTAAGCCCACAATGCCCCGGCTGTGGCATGGGAAGACGCAGGAAGGCCTCCCTTCATGTGACCCCCACCGCCAAGGTGCTTGAGGTATGAGGTAGCGCGAGGGATGGGAAGGACGGAGTTGCTCTGCAGAGCCTGGACAGAGGACCAGCAGGAGGTGAGAAGACAAGTGCGCTTCTAGAAGGAATGTCCAGGGTGAAGACCCCGAGCATGCAGGTCCTGCCGACCCACTAGCGAATGCCCCTTTCACTACTCCTGACAGAGCTGCTTGTCCACCAGGGCATGCAGGACAGGCCTGCCAGCTGCCTTGGCCATTTGGCACATATTTAATTTACTTAAGGTCATGTTGATTAAAGATAAAGCTTATAGTTGGGCATGGTGACCTGAATCCAACACTGACACATAGTCCTGCACCCAGCACCGCAGCCAAGGTTCCAAGCCTCTCTGGCTCCTATTTGTTATTAGCGTCTTCTCCAATCTCAGCAGCCAACGTCCATTGATCTTTCCTCTGTCCTTACAGTCATGTGTTTTCCGGAAAACTCTATGAATGGACACAAGGTCCAACCTGCTGAGTCTGGCTTCTGTCACTCAGCAAAATGCATTTGCCCCCCATTCATGATGCCGTAATTTTTATTGCTGGGTATTATTTAGTTATGTGGGTATAGCAGCTCATCCCTTCCCTGGCCGATTTCCAGTTTGAGTTCTTTGTGAATGAAACTGTAACTATCATGTATAAACGTTTGCGTAAACATGAGCTTTCCTTTATTTCTCTTGGGTAAGCCGGGTATCAGCTTGATTTTAGTATTGTAAGTTTCTTGTGCTTGTTTTGTTACTACCGTTCTCCTAACAAGTATGCAGCAGTATCTCACGGAGGTGTTGACTTCTATTCTAATGACATATGGTACTAAGTGCCTCTTCAAGTGTTTGCCACCTGGGTATCTTATTGAATCTTTGCCCATTTTTAAGCTGGACTATTTGTTTTCTGGTTATTGTCCAGTGTTCTTTATATATGCTAGATACAAGTATCTTATCCAGTGCAGCAGGCACTTTGCAAATACCTTCTCAACAGAATTTATTTTAATTCAGTGTATTCTTTCCTTTCTGAATACTATTCTCACTTCTTCTCGTGAGCTTGGCGAGATTATGGAAACAAAAAGCAGCGCGTTTCCGTCCTCATTTTCTGGGAGAGAGGAAGGGAGATGCTAGAACCCAGTGCTGCTTCCAATATTGAGGCAGAATTGCAACCACGTATGAGACTGAACTGAGGAGGAGCCTCACACGGTCTCTGGGGCCACAGTTGTGGAAGATGCCATTTGGACAGGTGGCACCCAGCAAAGCAGCCGTCACCTACTGCAGAAGAAGGGAAACGGGCCTTTGTCAAATATTGTGCACTAGGAGATGGTTTGGGTCCCGGCGATCAAACCGCACCCTCTAAGCCTTGATCAAATTGCGTACAGCCTGTGTACCAAGAAAATATATTGCAGATGATTGTTTGGCATTGATTTGAATGCAAGGTAGTGAAATTTTGAATACTGATTAAGGGACATGGAATAGGCCTCTCAAAAAAAAAAAAAGAAATTTTAATTTATTATTATGGATATCTAATAAAATTGTACCCAGCTACTATTATTACACTATATTATTATTGCATTTTGAATTTTGGCACAACAAATTCACCTTCTTCCCTATTCTGTTCTAATTGCTGATCTAATGGTCTCAATTTTAACCTCTTGATCTGCAGAGCCTCTTGATCTACTTACTGTCCGGCCCTTTACTGCTCACATTTGCCTGCTCCCGGTTTAGGTGATCACAGGTTATCATCTCTGTAGCCATTACAATGGAAGCAACCAATTTTGCAGAGGAGAAATGTTAGGGTCTTCGCAAACTATGAAGGCTTAACAAGACTGTGTGGGATGTGTCTGTCTTCAGAATGTCGCAGCCCTCCCCAAAGCAAATTCACAGTAGCAAATTAGTAGAAAATGAAAAGGAAGGAACAGCAGTTTAGGGGAGTAGGAGGTGGGCTGGGCTTCTTGGCTCAGGGCACGTGCTTGTTCCCACACCTGCTACTGGCCCATCCACGGGATGTATGCTGAGCGCAGGAACTCATCAGAACCATCCCAGGGCCCTAGGGATGCTCAAACCACCCCAGAGAACTTCCGTTCTCTTCACTCCACTTCACCAGCTGAAGTGCATATAAAACAGGTTTTTAAAGCTTTTCAGTAGCAAGGTTTTACACTAAAACAAAGCACATTAGGTAAAGCCCAGTGAAGCTGTTAAGTACATGGTCCATGGAGCTGGGTTATCCACTCAACCGCCAGGGCCACAGCTGAGAATCGTTGCAAACTTGGGCTGCAGAACTCAGCAATGAGTACCCCAGTTTACTTATTTTTAAAACAAAACCTATGGATAGGTCTAAGTGGCTGGCATGAGTTAGTATTTGCAACAGATTTAGCATACTACTTGGCACAATAGGGGTCCTTCATCAGCATATTAAATAATAAAAATAGCTTGATTCATCAGGAACTTAAACCTCCAGAATAGACTTCTCTTTCTTTCTGGTTCATGCAGGATTTTCTGTATGAGCTAGCAACTGAAAGACAGAAAAAAAAGGAAGAGCAATAGCATTGCCTCAGTTTCCCCAATGCAGTCATTCTCTGGTTGGGATGGAGAAGCACAAGGAAAATGTTTTCTGCCACTTTTGATCCAGGTATACTCTTCCCAACACTCCAGTGCTGAAGAATAACCAGGGTCTCCCCAAGTTCCAAGTCTTTATCACATCAATCTAGAAGCCTCCCTCCCACTGGTGACGTCCGACCTCTGTAAGGAGGGACTACATTCCCCTCTTCATTTGTGCTTTCCAGGTGCTGAAAGCACATCCAGTTGTGACTGATACCCTAATTAAGACTCTGCACCTTACATCTGCCTCTCTTCTGTCCCAGCAAGTGGCTCACAGTACTGCTGAATGGGCGAGAGATGGAGACTTGTATATGGCCACGTAAGAAAAGTGGTCGAGGTACCTGGAGACAACGTGGCTGCACAGAGGAGGGGTCTCATTCGAAACTACGCAGAGAGATTCAACTAAAACACAGGGCACTACTTGGAACTTCCAGGGCCAAGGTTAAAAACACAGGGGAGCACGGTGAAAGGAGCAGCTTACCTTTCCCCTGTGACCTTTGGTTAGAGAAGCATAGAACCCTTGTACTTAAGGACCGTACAGCCCCAGGACATCCCCATGCTGCCAGATGGGATGCAGAAAGGCACCCCCACAGAACCCCCTATCGCACCAGAAGTTACAGACTCCAGCAGAGGGGGTAACAGTAGCAATAGAACTTGTAAAGTAGTACCTGACCTCAAGAGAGGAGGAGGAACTGGGACTGAGAAGCCTTGGGCTGCAGCAGCAGGAGCAGAAGACCTGGCCCTGTTACAGCATCCCACCCCACCCTGCAACAAACAAGGGATTTGCCAGTGCCAGCGGAGCACAGAAGGCTGAGCCAGGGCCAGGAGGAGCCAAGGGTGCACGGGGCTGTTCCCAGCCCCGTCTCTGACGGGAAGCAGAACAGCAACTGGGAGAGAGAGGCCACCAAGAGAAACAGGGTAAGGAGGGGGAAGTTGCTAAGGAATGTGTGGAGGACAGTAGTGACTGAAGACTCCAGCCCCAGCCCCACATCGGGAGGTCAAGATCGGCCTCAAATGCAGCACACACTCTGCTGCAGGCTTGGCAGTGTTTGGGCTCTTGATGGACGCCAGATGAAATTTTTAAAAATTTTATTATAATTTTATTCTTTTTTATTTTTTGCTAGTTTGTTCCTTTTCCTTTTTACGGTTTTTATCCTATATTTTTTGTTTAATCTGTCTTCTTTTCCTCTGTCTTAGTTACTTTTCTCTCCTTGCTGGAATACATACTTGACAGTCAAAATGAGGGAAGGAAAGGTTTGTTTATTTAGCTCACAGTTACTAGAGGTTTCATAGTTCAAAGCAGCCTAAATTGTGTAACAAAACCCCAGAGCTGTATTTGCTCAGGAGAGAGGATCAGTGCCTCTGTCTTCTCCAGACATCTCTCTCCCCGAGGCAGCTTCAATCCCAGAAACTGCCGCGCCACTCTGCAGGGTCTGGAGGAGAGGCTGGGGTGCCGCGCTGTCCAGGATGACCCTCTCCATACCTCTGAGGGAGGCCACCAGCTGGAGGGCAGCGCAGGTTGCCAGTTCAGTGCCTCTCCCGCCCTGCCCCTCGAGCCTGCGCTGGTCCTCTCAGGCTACTCACTACTTCTCAAGCTGTGTCTACCCCATGACTTATATGAGGCTTTTGGGGGTAACTGGACACAAAGCACTGTCCTCAATTTAACTGTCTAGACTTAAATCATATTTCCACATGAATGAATAGTGTTTTTAGCTTTTCATGGTCGATCATCTCTGGCTTATCTCTTCACTGTTTTCTCTTCTGACTTCTTGTCTCATTTTTCAAAACTTGTGTGGTTATCCTCCACCCTCCAGCCAATTGCCTACTTTATTTCTTCTCAATTATCCAGGTTCTAGCCACAATCCTTCTTTAATTTCCCCACCACATGATAAAACCATTCTACCAAGGGGAAACACTTTGAATACAAGCTTCCAGTATACAGTTGGTTTTGTTCTATGGCTACCAACTTTGCTTCTATGGTTAAAGGTACATATTCATAGTTATCACAGTTTGTCAGTTTTTAAACTACGCTTGATGCTATGGTTAGTGCTAATTATACTATATACATTTTCTAAAGTTTGCAACAAATTTACTACATCCAAATAGTTGAGCATTTGCAATATACTAGTTACCTCTCCATAAATACCAATAGGGAAGGAAAAGCATATGAATGCATGTGAAATTTACACACAATTTATACACAATTGTACACAATTTTAAACACAATTACAATACGTTGTATACTAAAAGACATCACATTCAGGGCCAGGTGTGGTGGTGCACAACCATAATCCCAGCAGTCAGGAGGCTGAGGCTGAAGGAGCTGGTGAGTTAAGGCCAGCCTGGGCTACATAAGTGAGCTCAAGGCCAGTTTGAACTACATAGCAAGAACCTGTCTCAAAAACAAATACACAAATAAACAAATAAATAAATAAATAAATATAAATAAATGAAATAAAAATAGAGGGCATTTCGCTCAAACAAAAAATTGAAAACAGAAAAAATAATCCCAAGACAAGCATGATCTGTAAGTTATTAAAGTTGTTCATTGCATATCCACACTAAAATAGCACCGGAAAGTATCTGCAGCCTCTTCTCATGACTAGAGAAGCCGTGTATATTAGATGCTTCTTTGGTATAGATTTGTTTTAAAACTGGGAATCAAATTTAGGACCTTGTACTTGTCAGGCAGGCAATGTGCTGGGGAACTGTATCTTCAGACCACTTGCATACTTTATAAAATACACTGAACTGAGTTACACAAAGATATATGTTGTTCAGGCTGGCCTTCAACATCCTATAGCATGGAGGTCAGGGTGGCCTTGAACTCTTGACAGTCCTGCCTCCAGGTCCCTAAGTGCTGTTATTATACAGACATGCATCACCACGCCCACCATGATGAGATTATTTAAAAGATAAATCTAACTTATATTTTCACAAATTCTAACAACACAAAAAAATTACGATACCTTAATATTTTTAATTGACAACTAAATATAAGAGAAGTTCATCATTCACATTTAAATTATGATAAACAATTTTAAACATTATTAGCTTATCGGTAACACTTTAGGCTTCATGGTAGAAGAAAACAAGATGCTAGTCTCTATAAATGAAAAAGAAAACATTTTAAAAGAGGATAAATCTTACACTCCATACTTGTTAGGGAAAACTCAAGAGGAAGAGACAATGATCATGAATATTCATGTGCCAAGTGTGAGAACGCCCAACTATATAAGACAAATATTAATATACATGAAAAATCAAAGGACCAACAATGCAATTATAATGGGGAATTTAATACTCAACTGTCACAAATAGATGGCTCAACCGGACAAAAAAATCAACAAATAAATATCAGAACTGAAGTAGACCTAGGAAAAAATGAACGTCGTAAAAGTTTACAGGATATTCCACTCAATGCCACTGGAATAAACATTTTTCTCAGCTGCACATGGGATGTTCTCTAAAACAGGCCATATAACAGCTCATAGAATATACTTAAACAACTACAAAAGAATTTAAATTATCCCATGTATATTATCTATCCATAGTGCATTGAAATTGGAAATCAGTGGCAAAGGAAAGTCACAAAGACTCCACAAACATATGGAAATTAAATAAAATCTTCCTAAAAAACCAGTGGGGTCACACATGAAATTAAAGAAGAAGTTAAGCAATATGTAAAATTAAGAGGAAATGCGACATATGAAATATACCAGAACCTGAGACCTAATGAAAGCAGTATCAAGATGGAAATTTATTGTGGTAAATTCTCATACCTGGAAAACATAATGAACACAACCTACTGTTGTACCTCAGGCTTCCAGAAAAAAACAGCAAATCAAGCCCAAAGCCTGAAGAAGGTAGAAAATTGTAAAGATTAGAGCAGAAATTAACTCAATTGAGGCTAAAAAATATAAAAAATAATGAGTTGAAGATATTTACTTTCAAAAGATAAGTAAATTTGATAAACCCTTAGCCAATCTTACAAGAAAAGAAGAAAAGCTCTCAAATTCATGCCCTCAAGGAATGAAAATATTGTAATCACTACAGATCCTGTGGAAGTTCAGAAGATCATCAGGACATACTTTAAAGCTCTTTACTTTGTAAAATGGAAAACACGAATAGACAGGTTTCTAAAATTGTTGCTAAAGTTGAATCAAGAAAATATAAAAATTCTGAATAATCCAATATCAGTAAGTGAAATTGAAAATGCGATTAAAAACTTGCCAACATAGAAAAGCCCGGGTCCTGATGGATGCACAGCTGAATTCTACAAGAAATTTAGAGAACACCTAATACCAATACTCCTCAAACTCCCTAATACAATTGAAAAGGAAGTAAAACTCTGAAACTCATTCCTGGAGGCAAGTATTACCCTGATACCAAAATCCAAAGAAGATCCAACTAAAAAAAAGGAAGCTATGGGCCAATATTCCTAAAGACTTTAGATGCAGAAATCCTCCATAAAATGCTAGCAAACAGAATGTGACAAATCATGAAGAAGATAATACGCCCTGACCAAGTGAGATTCACCCCAGGACTGTGGGCATGGTCTAACATTTGCAAATAAATAAATGCAATACACCATGTCAATGGAGCCAAAGACAGAAATCGCATGAACATCTCAATAGATGCAGAAAAAGATTTTGATAAAGTCCAACATTCATCCATGATAGACACCCTGCAGAACCTAAGAACAGATGGGCATTACCTCAATCTGATACAAGACATCTGTGACAAATCAACAGCCAACATCATACTAAATGGACAAAAACTGAAAGCTTTGACATTAAAATCAGGAGCAAAGCAAGAATATCCATGATCACCACTCCTATCCCATATAGTTCCAGAAACACTAGCCGGAGAAATCAAACAAAAGAGGGAAATTAAAGGAATAAGGATAAGAAAGGAGAAGTCAAATTATCATTGTTTGAAGATTGCATGATACTCTACAGACAAGACCCCAAATACTCCACCAAGAGATGTGGAGATTAACACGAAATCTACTGGAAGAGAAAATAAGTAAAAATCTTGAAGGTATAGGAATAGAGAGAGACTTAATTAACAAAGCCTAGACTACAAAGGAAATACATCAATGAATTAATAACTAGGATCATCCTATTAAAAACCTTTCTCATAGCAAAGGAGATCACTAAAAAAGCAAAGCGACATCCCACAGAGTTGGGAAAATATTTAGCCAATTGTCACTCAGACAAAGAACTTCTATCTAGAACATTAAAAAAATGAAAAAAATCACATCCCCAAAGTTCAAAGATCCAATACAAAATGTACATCAGAGATGAATACATATTTCTCAGTTGCAGAAATACAAATTCAAAATAAATGTATGAAAAGATGTTCAAAATCAGTGGTTATTTAAGAGATGCAAATTAAAACAGCACAGGTCATGTTTCACCCCAGAAATCACGGCTACCTTCTAGAAATGAACCAATAACAAAGGCTGGAGGGGTTGTGAGGAAAAGAAACCCTGCTTCGTTTGGTGGGTATGTAGACTGCTATAGCTTTGGAAATTAGTGAAGAAATTCCTTAAAAATAATAAAAAGTCCCATGCCATCCAGCTATTCCCCTTCTGGGTATCTTCCCAGAAGACTTGAAATCCTCATACTACAGCAATACGTATTTACAACAGCACAATTTGTAATAGGTACATCCTGGAAACAACCCCAAACCCTATCAACTGAGGAATGAATAAAAAGAATGTGCTGACTTTATACAGTGAAGTACTATTTAGTCATAAAGAAGGATAAACTGGAGACTTTCACAGGTAAATGGATGCAACCTGAGACCATATTCATAAGTGAAGAAAATCAGACTCACACTGTGAACAGTGTATTGTCTCCCTGGCGTGAGAAACTGAAAGAATAAGTACCTCTAAAATCTACAATAAAGGTTCAGGAGATAGCTCAGAGGCATAAGTGCCTGCCTGCCTGACCAGCACAAGGTCCTAAGTTTGGTGCTCATTACATATATATATATATATGTATACATAT
>PVJA010036365.1:0-21164 GCA_004027025.1 Myocastor coypus
ACATCCAGATCATTAGAGATTATATATTTCTTAATTTTCTTTTTCTGCCTTGATTAGCTTTTTATATTTAGTCCTATAACCATAGATTTTCTTATCATTTATACAGAGTTTTTCCCATTATCTTACACATTAGCTAAAAGCTCTCCTGCAAAGCTGAATGACAGTGGTAGCAAGCATCAATGTCTTGCCTGTCTTTTAACAGAAAGACCCTATCTATTTCAGCTTAATCTGCTGTCTGCTTTTTGGATGTTGATACAGATGTTTATAATCAGAGCCACCATCTGCAACTGTATAAATGTGTGGTACACAATGGGGTCACATCTAGCAGGAGCTTGCTCTCTTCTAGATAGCAGAGGTTTATTTTTTATTTTTGGTGCCAAGGACCGAACCCAGGGCTTACAGTTTGCTAGGCAAGTATTCTACCGCTGAGCTAAATCCCTAGCCCTTAGAACTGCTTTCTTCTGGTGTAAAGTGTTGGTTCCTCTTAAGGGCAAATGTATAAAGCCATCCAGACAAGATGCCTTTATTATTATTATTATTATTATTATTATTATTATTATTATTATTATTATTATTTTAATGTATTTTGGTACAGGGTCTCACTATGCAGTTCAGGCTCACAGTGATCCTCCCAGCCTCTCCAGCACTGGGATTACAGGTGTGTACCACCATGCCAGGTCTCAGTGGCCAGCTCATCATACCCAGGGGTGGGGTTGGTGTGGCATGTGGTGCCAGGCATCTAACCCGTCCCTAAGCTTGCCTAAGCAGGCTCTTAGTTCACTGAGCTATCTTGCCTGCCCAAGATACCTCCTGTAAGAGATGGATTTCATAAGACAACATAAGACCTTACTGCTGCTGGTTTGTAAAACTCTGGTAATTCTTTTGGGATCAACTTTGGTTCTTTTTATTTGGCATGAAAAAGAATCCCTTTTTCTTCCTTGAGGTTTTAATATATATTACCATGTATAACTAGCTGTCGCATTTGGGACAGGGTATTAGGAATTGACTTCTCATTAGGCTAAACCACATCTATAGTTATATTTTTCATTCTGAATGCTACACATTTAGATTTTACTTATTTAAGCTTGCCATGGTTTATTTTATTGTTAAAAGGCTAGCTTTTGTTTCACTTACATTTTCTTCTCTTTTTACAAAGTCATGGTGGGGCCAGTAAAATAGCTCAGCAGATTAAAACACCAGCAAGCGGATGCAGGGGCCAGAGGTTCAATCCCCAGGCCTGCCATGCTGGCCCTGCCCCTGGGGTACACTGAGATAGCAATTGAGACTGGGCGTGGTGTCACGTACCTATAATCCCAGATTTTGGGAGGCCATAAATAGGTGGATCACCATGAGTACAATCTAGTAGTGAGACCCTGAACACCCTGTAGACCCTTCCCTTAAATAAATAAATAAATAAATAAATAAATAAATAAATAAATAAAACAAGTCATGGTAGGTCAAATAATGCCTCTCCTCAAGTCATCCATGCCATAATCCCTTGATGCTGTGAATCTATTCTGTAATGCTACAAAGGGGACTTCACAGATGTAATTAATGTTATGGATCTCACAACTGGGAGAGAATTCTAGACTGTCTGGGTTATTCTAATCTAACCATGTGAACCCCTGCTGATTGGGCAGAAGGGAAAAGGAGGGAGAAGTCCTAGGGATTCCTAGCTGAAGAGATGGATTCGATGCTCCATGGCTGGGTCTTAGACAGAGGTGGCCACAGACAGGGAACAGAGAGAGGATGTCAAGGCTAATGGACACCTCCACCTGGCAGCCTGCCAGGAAATGGGAACCTCAGTTCTACAACCGCAAGGCCTTAGATTCTACCAACAACACAAAGTAGCTTGGGAGCTCGTTCTACTCCAGACTCCCCCAGTAAGAGCTTTGCACAAGGCCGTAGATGTAAGTGGAGAAAGCAAACCAAGCAGGACTTCTGTCTGGAAGGCTGCAAGTCTGTGTTTTCATAAGGCATTAAATTTGTGGTAATGCACTGGGGCGATAATAGGACACTAAAAGAATTATTCATGGAATTTCTGGTCTCTATTTTCTCACTATTTTAGTTTCATAAGTGATTCGTTTCTATATTCTAAGTTTTTTCTTTTTAAAAAGGCCTCTACAAACTTACATTTCTCTGAGAATCAATTTAATTAAGACCCATATATTTTAGAGTAAGTATTCTATTTTATGAATTCCTCAATATTCTTTAGTTGTACATATTAACATGTAGACCAGAGTATAATAGGTTTTTAGTAATCTCTGATTAAAAGGCATGCCTCATATAGAAAATTGTCCATTATTTATTTGTTCATTTTATTATTTACTTATACTTCACTATAATAGTGAAAGAAAAAGGTATGTTGAAGAAATATGAGATGATAAAGAAAACTAATTAACTGGCATGCGGCCAACTACAGATCATCATATTCAACATTTCTGGCACATCTTTCCAGTGTCTGAGAATCCCTTGGCATACAACTAGCTCACAGTAGGCACTTTATTCAGTCTGTTTGGAAGCGTTCACTCAGAAGTACGGAGCTAGTGTACTTTGACCCAGAAAGAGGAGCCTTCTGCAATCTATGTGATCAGACCACAGTAAACTAGGGATGGGGAAGGTCGGGACTTGGACAGACCTGGGCCTGAGTAGCAGCCTGCCACGAGCCGGGTAGTTCTGGGAAGGCCATCTCACCCGGTGTCCTTTGCATCTATGAAGGATTTCTCATCCAAATGAATGAGGTGTGTAGGATACTCCCCATGCACAAGGAGTGCTCTGCATCCTGATGGGGTGCAGGGAGCTGAGGCAGAGCCAGGGTAATTGATGTCTCAAAGCTGAGTAATGCTGAAAGAACAGCTGCAGAGACACCAGTGTGCACACAGTCACCTGTGGGTCCCAGTGACACTGCCCTTGCCAACCCCCTCTCTGAAGGAGAGAGCTCAGCAGCTGGTAGTACTGAAGGAAAATGCCAGCCAGATATGGACTAGAGGCTCAAAATCCCCAAACAAAAATTAACCTGAGGACAGGGGCTCTGAGCTAGGTTTAGCTGTCCAATGACAGACAATTGTATTTGTTCTTTCTTGATTGGGAAGATTATGGTTGATGCCAGGTTTTCTCTGAACCTTCCCCCATCTCCTTTCCATTTCCAGTCCCTACCACCACACCAGCTATCATAGGCTTCAATAATTAACAGCATCCATGGAGACATTAACTTTTATTTAATAAAATTTAAATAAGCATTAAGAGTTAGGCACTTTTTCCAGAAGAAGAAAAATTTCCACTGTCTGGTAAGAGGGTATGTTTTTAAAGGGGGCCACATATATTAGAATAAGGCTTGGGGTTTTGTGGCTCCACTATAATGTTGTATTCCTCTTATCTCCATAGACAAGTAAGGTTCACACTGGTGTTCCACCAAGTAGCTGAGAATACACTGTACTATGGAAGAGAAAGGAATCCCTATTGCCGACCAAGAGTTTTCGATGAAGTTGTTTAGACCCAAAAGACTTTCATTAACTTTTATTTTAATACCTAGGATAGACCCTGCCCACTGCACTCTACAAAATCAGGTTTAAATAAAGTACTTTGGGGGCATGTGTCTTTAAAAAGAAAAGGGCAGATAATGTGGAAATAATCAATGTGCCTTTGAAATCTAGTGAAAAATTATAATCTCTTCACTTATAAAAATAAACCTAGAAAAGTGGCAGAGAGTAGGAAAGCAACGTACAGCTATGGCATATTCTAGTAGAACCTAAAGTTAGCACACAGACCCTACAGTCTGAGCAAGTTCAGTCTAGCTGTCCAGAGAAGACAAGTTCCTCACTTACAGATGCCAATCTTTTACATTTCTTGTTCAAACTCACAAATCATCAACTCAGCAGTTCCAATGTCCACTTAGCAGAAAAGAATTATAATAGCAGCAAATACAAAGGATGCGTAGGAAACCTTGACAGTGTCTAAATGGCTTCATTTTTTACACTGTATAAATACGCTAAGACATTCACCTGTAAGATATAGAGTGCAACAGCAGTCAGGCCAATCCAGCTGTGTAGACTGTACATATTGGGGAGGTTTCTGGCTCTGCGGTTCTCAAAAACGGCCACCATGGCGATGATGGCAAGAATGGCGGCCACGGCATTTAGCCCCGCGTGGATGGACTTCATCAGGAGCTTGCTGCATTTCCAGGTCCATGGGAGCCTGTATACGATGATGGCTGTGAAGACAGAAGACAAAATGGGTTTTTACAATATGATAGGCTAGATGCTCCTCCTTTTGTGAAACCCTTTTGCCTTGGCTTCTGCTTGTCCCCACTTCCTGAGTTATTCCTGCTTCACTGTGGCTCCTTCTTAGTTTTCTTTGCTGGCCCTGAGTTTATGCCCATTAGAAATACATGCCCATGTTCACCAAAAGACACATTCTAAAATATTACTGGCAGCACATTTACAGTGTCCCAAACTTGCCAAATGTCCCCTCATTGATAGAGTGACATATTCATACCATGGAACAACAGCAAAGAGAATGAATGATCTGTAACAACTATCCCTAATGACCCCAATACACCTACAGAAAATCTTTTTTCTTTTTAAATGTGTTTGGTACAGGGTCTAACTACACAGCTCAGACTCATAGTGATCCTCTGATTTCTTTTTTTTTTTTTTAATTTTATTTATTTATTTATTTTTCTTGTTTCAGAACCTTTGTTTGTTTATTCACTCATTTTTATGGCCGGCTCAGCCTGCCATGAGGGCAGGGCTGGCGCAGCATGTGGTGCCGGGGATCGAACCACGGTCCCTGAAGCCACCCAAGCTTTCCCAAGCAGGTGCTTTAGACCACTGAGCCATCCCGCCAGGCCCCCCGATCCTCTGATTTCAGCTTCCCCAGTGTGGGGATTACACGGGTGTACCACCATGTCCCCAGACTCATTGGTGCTCTCAGTACACCTGAGGGTGGGGCCAGTACAGCATGTGGGGCTGGGATCGAACCCCAGTCCTAGTGCTTACCTAAACAGGTGCTTAGTACACTGACCTATCTTGCCAGGCCTCATATTTTTTAATATCAAATTTGGTATCAAAACTTTTTTTTTTTCATATCAGGGATTGAACTCAGGACCTTGTGCTTGCCAGGCAGGCTTTTAAGCCAATGAGCTATCTCCCCAGTCTACAGTGTCAAGGTGGACATTGACAAGAATATAGAAGGATTCAGTTTATGCGAACTATAAAAGCAGGCAAAACTCATATCTGCAGTAAGAGAAGTCAGGACAGTACTTGTCTGTTTTAACCTCATTTATCTCTCTCACGGGCCCTTATTGGATAACAGATACCATGCTAAGTGATTTACATGTCTCCATTTAATTCTCACCTTGATGATCTAAGAAAGGTAAAAATTTTATTACCCTGGTACAGAGGAGAAAGCTGATGATTAATTTGTCCACCCTTAATGACTATTTTAAATAGCATTGCTAGCCAAGCACTGTAGGGTGCACCTGTAATCCAGCTACCCAAGAGTCTGAAACAGGAGCATTACAAGTTCAAGATCAGCCTGAGCAACACAGTGAGAACTTGTCCCCCATATCTATGTTATTATTGCCATTATTATCACCATTTTATGTCAGTGAACATCTGAAGGAATCTACATACAAAAAAGAAATAATCAAGATGTGTTTTTTTATTGTATCATTATTTTTTTAATGAGCGGAACATATTTATTGAGGGAAAGAAAGCTCTTGTCTGAGACAGGGACAGGAGGGGGGTCCCAAGTGGGTGTCCCCAAGATGGCTTTGTTGAAAGTTGAAACATATATAATTTTTTTGGTGACAGGGATTGAACACAGACCTTGTACTTGCCAGGCAGGCGCTTATGCTGATGAGTTATCTCCTTGGCCTGAAATTGTAAACAATAAGCCATATAGCTTTTCTCTCCAGCCTGGATCATATTATACCAAAACACTTTCAGAGTAAAAGCTAATGTCTAATGTTAAAAGTTAGGAGTGGTCATTAGAATGTAAAGGCATTGCAAGGCTGACCAGGGGGACCTTGGGTGCTTGGAATATTGTTTCCTTGCCTGGGTACCCAGCTGTGTCCATGTTACGAAAGCACCTCACATGACCTAGTGCTTTTCTGCATGTTATTCTAAAAAGTTTGCTTTAAAACACTGTTGTGGAAAATGCAAAGACAGTTGTGTACTGAGCATAGACTTCACTTTTTGGTACCAGGAATTGAATTCAGGACCTCACACTTGCCAGGCAGGCACTGTGCCACGGGGCTGTATCCCTGGCTGAAATACAGTGAAAGTAGATTTCTTACCCTTCCTGATACAGTTGGTATTGCTAATTATTTTTATAAAGTTGAACTCTTCACTCTTTGAGTGTCAAAATTTGATTTTTTAAAACCTTTTCCATTTACTCAAATGTGGCTTTTTTGTGGCTGGGGGGTTTGTTTTGAGACAGGGTTTTGCTATGCTGTCTATAAGTGCCCCCCTCACCCTGCCTCAGTTTCCTGAGGACTAATGTTTTTCAGACTGGTTTACATTAGCTTTTCTCTTTTAGCAGTGGCACAAATGGGACATATTTGATCTTCCATTGATGATTCAGTTCATCAACAAAGCACAGATCATTATCCTGTTGTTCTAAGAGGAAGCCCTTAGGAGTTTCTGAAGCAGGAAAGGTACTTGCCTTGGACTCAAACCCTGGTAACTGTGGTGTTAAAGGTCTTGGACTATTTTAATCTCTTTTAGTTTCTTGTCACCTTCAGGTGCCTACCTCCAAGATTGTCCCTGCATCATCCTACCTTATGCTTGACTCCCACCATCTGGAAGTCCTCACTTATGAATTTTTTTGGCTTATAAATGTTTATATTGCCTCAGACCTTAACATGGGAATCTATCATGATTTTCCATATGGCTGACAGAGCTTACCATATATTTTTTTTCACTAACATTTTAAAGTTAGATCAATATTTTATCTAGGCATAGTGGCACATGTCTGTAATCCCAGCACTTGGGAGGCTGAGGCAGGAGGATCACTACCAGTTTGAGGCAGCCTGAATGGTATAGTGAGACCCTGTTTCAAAAAACAGACACAAAAACACAACAAACAAATAGCAAACAGTATTTTTGTAAGCTTCCATATCTGGTGGCCAATTAGCCTCAACTTCTCCACAGGCAGCAGGAGAACTGAGGGCTTGCATCCCCCTGTGGCACAATCAGTTCCCAGTATCCTTCTGGGCAATACAGAGGCCCTGCTCACAGCTGACTGTGCTTCTAGAGGCTCTCTGCTAAGGGAAAGCCCACTGCAGAACACTGCATTTGTTTCAGCTGTTTATGTGCTTTCACATATGCATAAATAACCAAACTATGGTGGGTTTCAGGAGAAAAAAGCAAGCTGAACAAGTCAGACTTCTTAAACAAGAAATTATTCTCAACAATCACACAAACCACTCAGAGAGTGGAATTTCAGTATTTCTTGCTCTCTGGCTTGGCACGTACCTAGACTCCATTCCTGAGGCTCAGTGGGAAGGAAGGAGAAACGCTCCCAAGCCCCAAAGTGGGGGAAATGGCATGAAACAGCTACTTGTGAGGCAAACAAGCGCTTTCTGTTGGACACTCTAACTGGCAGGACCATTTCGCCACAGAACACGAGGGGGGACATGAACATATTTATGTGAGAAATGTGTTTCAGTCCTAGTCGGTGAAGGAGTGTGTTAGGGTAAAGAACTGATGAAGGAAGAAGTGAATGCCTTTGTGTGATTATTCACTGGACTATAAAGAAGAAAATATAGTAAATTGAATTTGAATTTCATTATTATTTATTTCTTATTTTAGGGAAGAGTCTACAGGGTGTTCAGGGTCTTACTACTAGATTGGACTCATAGTGATCTACTTATTTACAGCCTCCCAAGAGCTGGGATTACAGGTGTGCACCACCACATCCAGTCTCAATTGCCACCTCAATGCACCCCTGGAGTAGGACCAAAGGCAGGTCAGGGGATCGAACCCGTGGCCCCTGTACCTGCTTGCAGGTGCTTTAATCCACTGAGCTATTTGGCTGGCCCTGAATTTAATTATTAGAAAATTTCTTTACTCTAAATCACATAATCAGAACTCAAAAATATAAGGAAAAATATACACAGTATATATGTATATGCATTTTCATATGTGTACTCTCTGGTTGGAAACAAGCTTCTCATCTAGATGGCACTATACAAATATTTTATACCGTTCTAAAATTTGGCTTATAGCAAACAATGCAAAGCTTAACTCTACCAAGGTAGGAAGGAGCAGGGGAGGCGGGGATAGCTGCCTCTGGACCTGGAGACTTATTTTGACTGTAGCTCTTCTGTGTTTAAATCTTACAGTCCATGTGGACAGAACATATCGCTTTTGTTCGTCATCATAACCCAGTAGTTAGCATGGAGCCTGGCATACAGTGGGAATTTAGAAAATATGTGTGAAAAATTAAACCATTATAAAGTACAGTAATCCATTGAACACTCCTAGGAAATGAGCATCTTTAAATTTTTTCAAATTCATTTTAACTAACAAAGTACAGTTGGAAAACTGTATATATTTATGGAATGTAACATGAAGTTTTGACATATGCATACATTGTGAAATGGTTATGTCAAGCTATCTAGCATATCTGTCACCTCACATACTTAGCAATTTTTGTTGTGACAGTTCCTCTTTTAAAGTACACATCAAGAACTCAAAATGAACTGTACTGCTGGTCCATGTACTAGCAAATACTGTAAGACTAAGTAGTCCTTTAAAATAAGTAAATAGTATTCTGCAGTTGGGTCTATTTTACAGCTTTAAGTGAACTTTAAAATAAGCTATTGAGCTTTCAGTAAGTACACTACAATCTGTTTTGTTGTTTGAGACAGGGTCTTGTTGTATAAGTCAGCCTGGCTTTGAATTCACAACATAGCCCAGGCTGGCCTCCAATGCCCTGGGATCCTCCTGCCTCAGCCTCCCATGCTGGTGCATCACCACGTTTGGCAACCCACTGGCATTTGGAAACCCTGAAATTCTGCTTAGGTATGGTGTGCCCCTGTGCTTTCTTTCCTTCTCTGAACTAAGCACTATTTTGTCCTCCTTGATAGAATGTCCAGAACAGGAGTTCACCAGATTTATCCAAAGGAGATCAAGTTCAAATGACAGTGCAAACCTTCTTTAAATTTTTATAGCAGCTGTCAAAGAGAAGCAGGCCTCTGAAACATGCCTGTGCTTTGGAACTCACAGTGAGAACACCAGGAAGTTGAAAACCTTTTGAGAGTCATTGTGAAGGAAGTGATTGGAGTGACCTAGAAGACAGACTTTTTACCATCTTGGCACTGGAAGCATCTTTTGGAAGTGGCTGAAATCCTCCACAGCTAGTTATTTGGTTACAAATATATGTGGGAAAACAAACAAAAAATCTATTTTGTGAAGGTTCAGAAAATTTATGTTATTAGAATCATCAGCTATATTTTCCTGTGCCTTATATCAATACTGTGACAAATCAGAAACAGTGCCGGCTGTCTGATCCTAGATTGACACCGGATCCATCAATTGAGCAGCTGAACTTCAGGGCCACACCAGTTCTAAATACAGGGATCATGATACGCTCATTCAGAAAAAAAAATCCTCCCCATTACTTATCTCCAACCATCTCAAGTGGGAACAGCTTGTGGACAGACCTGCACCTTAGTTTTTTCCCACTTCCATTCTGTCGACTAAGCCTGGGCCTCAGACCTGCCGGGCAAGGGCTCTGCCTCTGAGCTACATTTGCACCATCCATGTTTGCCATGTTGGAAGTGCTTAATCAATGCAGACTGATTAGTGTATGGGATGATATATGAAAGAACTAGATGAATGTACAAGGAAACGAACTCAGAAAAGCACAGCTGAAATGGAGACAGTCATTTTGAAGCCTGTTTTGATCTGCTAAAAATATTTCCAAGGGAAGAAAAAGAAAAGTTGTAACAAAGATTTCTGGCTCTTTCTTACATGGGAAGCACATTTTGAAGGAAAAATTAAAAACTTCACAAAGTCAAGACAAGAGATCCTCGCAGAAGTTGCCTATAATCTGGAAGACATGGATGGGAATTCCATCTACAGATATATTTCACTTGATCGCTACAATGTTGGGGGTAGTGGTTTTGTTTCTGTGCTCATTTACTTTTAGGTTGAACCAGTTTTTAAATTCTGGCTTCTTTTTGGAAAAGTGGGATAGTCTGGCAACCTTGGGCTGGCATCTCCAGACAGCTACACCCCGCTGGAGCTAAGTACAAGTTTCCTGTTTCCTGTCCTGCCAGCAGCAAGCACTCTCCAATGTCCTCCATTCCCACCTGTCCACCAAGGTCTTCCCCTCCACCTGCTTCGCCAGGTTCTTTCCTGTGGATTCCTGGTCTCTTATAGTCAAGAAACTTGTTGCAGGGGCCCGGCGGGATGGCTCAGTGGTGTAAAGCGCCTGTTTAGGAAAGCTTGGTCGACTGCAGGGACCGCGGTTTGATCCCCGGCACCACATGCTGCGCCAGCCCTGCCCTCGGGGCATGCTGAGCCGGCCATAAAAATGAGTGCATAAACAAACAAAGGTTCTGAAACAAGAAAAAAAATTCTAAAAAAAAAAGTAGCTCGTTGCAATGTTATTAGGCAACACTGTGCTCAATGAGAAATGTCAGATTGGTAAACTATGTACTAGCAGAAACAATGACAAATCTATTAAATACCCGAAAAGAATGCCACTGCATTGTACTCCCAGAGTGCACAGGGAACTGTTTTATCTTCTATTTGTTTTTTTGTTTGTTTGTTTGTCTTTTTGATAGCCATATGGATTTTTTTTTTCCAGTACCAGGGATTGAACTCAGGACCTTGCACTTGCCAGGCAAGCACTTATTCTACTGAGCTATCTCCCCAGCCCCTTCTTGTATTTGTTTTGTGGGCTACCATAACAAATTACCGCAAATCTAGTGGCTTAAATGAACACAGATTTATTTTTTCAAGCTGAAGTCCAGAAATTCAGAACCAAATAGGTTTCTTTTGGAGGTCCTGAGGGAGAATAAGTGGGATTCATATCTTTTCCTTTGCTTCTGGTGGCTCTGGAAATTCATGATGTTTGTTGGCTTGCAGACATGTCACTCCGGTGTACCTCTGTGCCCGTGTGGTCCCACTTCGTACGTCTGTGTGTCTCAGACCTCCTCCTTTCTCTTACTAGAACACTGTCCCTGGATTTAGGACGTACCCTAAATCCAGGGCATTTGAATCTTGAGGTCCTTAATTATTTCTGCAAAGACTCTCCTTCCATGTAAGGCCACCTTCTCAATACCTGGGTTTGGGACTTGGGTCTATCTTTTTGGAGACCATTAGGCAATCTAGTGCACGTCCCAGAAAGTAGATCTACAGAATATTACAAGCAACAACCGTTCCTGTGGGGCATAGGAACTAAAGACCTGGCCCCACTGAGCTGGATATTATCTCTTGGTTTAAGTTGTTACCTGGGAAAAGGATTGCTATGTGCAGTACTGCTGCCAGAGTGCCAGCAGGGAAGACTGCCTGATTCAAATCTATCTGTAGCCTCTGGTTCCTGTCCATGCCCTGCTGAGTTGACTGGTTCACACTGTGGTCCCAGTAGTCTCTTGTATCTTGGTGTTGGGTTGTACCTAAGACAGCCTGGTGGTGCTACACACCAAATCAACTTCATTTATTTCTTCTGTAAACCAACCACATATAGGTGGATTTTTAAGGATTGGTCAAATTGTCTTTAAATCAATATTCTTTTCTTTAATTCAGTTTTATTAAATGCCTATTTCATGTTAAGTGACACCACAGATAGAGCAGTGAAGAAAAAAGACAAAATCCTTCCCCTTGTAGGCCTTGCATTTTAGTAGGTCAAGAGATCAATTAATAATTAAAATAGTCAGTGGTCAGAATTTGGATATTATTGTATTTGAACTTGAAGTCTATAGGATTTGCTGATGGACTGGATGTGAAATAGAGAAGAAAGGAATGAAGGGTGACTGTGTGGTTCTGAATACTTAGAATGATGAAGTTGCCATCTACTGAATGTTGGAAGTAGATCGTCTGTTGAGATCAGAACATGCCTATCCGACACCCAGAGTTTGAGCAGGCAGATGAAGGTCTGGTTCTGGAGTTGGTACGAGGGGCTCCTGGATGAATATATGGATATGGGAAGGCTTAGTGTCTGACTAGTATTTAGAACCAAGAAGGTGAATGAGTTCCCTAAGGAAGAATGGAAGATGGTGGGAGACGGAGCCCCAGGGCTCCACTGTGAGGAATCAGGGAGATGAGAAGAAACCAGAAAGGGTAATTGGGAAGGAGAGGCCAAGAAAGAGAAGACAGGTATTCTAAAAATCCCCTCAGCCCATGTGAGGAAGGTAGAGCCAAGTGAAGACGCATCCCCAAAAGGAAGAGAAGGTTCAGGGGTTTCTGGTCAAGTGTGGTGAGGCCTGAAAATCGACTACTGACATTACCTACAGGGAAATCCCTGGTTACTACATGAAGAGCAATTTGGTGAAGCATGGGGGAAAAGCTTGACTAGAGAAGGCTCACATGACAACAGGAGGAAAGGCAGAAGACTAGGGGAGTGGCTAGAAAGGGATACACGGTCAGGAGTATAGGTCCACCCCAGCCCCCATGATAAAGTATAATATATTGGGAATTACCCAATGGGGAGAAAGTGATTCCAAAGAAAAGGAAACTTGGTACAGTGTTGCCTTAGGTGAGCAGGAAGGGACACAGGGTCGCCAGGCAGCGGCATGCTTGCAATCAAATAGCTTTCTGGTGGAACTCAATGTCCCTCCTCCCCTGGAGTCAACTCAACAGTGCTTCTAAACTGCTGAACAAGACTAGCAGTAGGGGACAAGAAGGGTGATTTTGCTTTTGATGTCATTATCATCACAAATGAGTGGCTTTAAAATTGCAGTTTTGAAAACACACACACACAAAATTGCATTTTTGTTACTAACAATTGAATGATGGTACTGGAATAACCATACAACAAATATTTACTATTTATCATGTGTGACTTGTAGGTGCAGGGGATACAGTAGTGAGCAAAACTGTCCTACCTCAAAGATCACTACAAGTTGTATTATTAAGAGATTTGCATGAATTTGCTTATAATAAAAATAACATGTCTTGAATTGCTTGGAAGTGTTCACTTATTCTTTGTTAAAAAACCTCACTTCCGGGGCCAGCCAAATAGCTCAGTGGACTAAAGAGCCTGCTTAGACAGAGCACAGCAGCAGATTCCCAGCCTGCTGTGCTGGCCCTGTACCCCAAGGCAAGCTGAGACTGTGATTGAGACTGGGTGTGATGGTGCGCACCTGTTATCCCAGCTCTTGGGAGGCTGAAAATAGGAGGATCATTACCAGTCCCATCTACATAGTGAGACCCTGTAGACCTTGAACTAAATCTTTTCTTTTTTTAATCTTTAATTTATTTGATATAGGGCCTCACTATACAGCTTGGACTTGTAGTGATCCTTCTATCTTAGTCTCCCCCGCACTGGGATAACTGACATGTGCCACTATGCCCGGTTTCTGTGGCCTGCATAGTGTGCCCTGGGTGTAGGGGCTGGCATAGCGTGCAGTACCAGGAATCAAACCCAGTTCCTTGCACTTATGAGGCAGGCACTTAGATCGTTGAGCTATCTCCCCAGACCTCTCCTACTAATCTGAATAACAGATTTGATGATGAAAATGCAATAATGAAACCATTGTTAAATTTTTATTCTTGTTTTGAAATTCTGTATCATCTGCACTATCATTTATTACTGTTACTGCTATTCATTTTTATTCTTGAAAATAAAATTTAAAAATAAAACACCTCTCTAAGACTGACAGGTTTTGAGGACTGGCCAAGTAGCTCAGTGGATTAAAGCACCTGCAAGTAGGCACAGGGGCCGGTGGTTTGATCCTCCCACCTGCTGTGCCGGTCCCACCCTGGGAACACATTGAGATGGCAATTGAGACTGGGTGTTGTGGCATGCGACTATAATCCCAATTCTTGGGAGGCTGTAAACAGACGGATCACTATGAGTCCAATCTAGTAGTGAGAGCCTGCACACCCTGTAGACTCCTCCCTAAAAATAAAAAAGACTGATAGGTTTTGTTATTAAGACTTACTTTTCCCTCAAAGCCAGTTTTGGAGCAGCTATTTGGAGCACTCTCTTCATTATTTTCTTTGTCATGTTCTTGCCCAAAAGCCTTTTCAAATATATTTAAATATTCTTGGAGTTTGGTCACTTTCAGGTGTATTAATAGGATACCACAACCACCTTTAAAAACTGCTAATTTTGTGGGGTTTTTTTTTTAGATGTTACTTAAATGTAGTTATATTCTCTCGCCAAGTCCACTTGAGAACATTAAACTATTTTCCTTTAGTTTGTAACACAAAAAGAACTTTACTTGTGGGAAAGTAGAGAGTATAAGGTTGCCAAGACTGCTTTTCGCTAAATGTAGACATCCGAATTTTCTGCATTGTAATAAAGAACACACTCCACCTTGTTGAACCTTTTAAAAGGCCAACAGCCACTCAGAGAGCATTAATTTGTTTCAGTCTTTTCTGTGGCTTTCCTTATAAGGGTTGTTTCTCTGATTTCCTGACAGTATGGTGCTTATTTCATGGGAAGCATTCCATTTAGAGGAGCACAAAGCCCCTTCTAAACTCTCCTCATTCATGTCAGAATCTGTAAGAAAGATTTCTCACTAACTGGACATTTATTTGGCCAGGTTGGGTGGTGTGGGTCTGTAGTCCCAGTACCTGGGAGGCTGAGGCAGGAGGAATACTGGAACCTAGGAATTCAAGTCCAGCATAGCAACAAAGCAAGAACTCAGCACAAGATTTTTCTTTTAGATTTCCATAATTGGTCATACTTTCTTTTAGAGTATATACGTTTTCCAAAACATACTTGGAGCGTATATGTGCATGTGTATATTTAAAGAAGGAATGAGGTTGATTTTGTAATTGCTATATTATCCTTGCTTTCACGGGAACTTCTTAAAAGTTTCAGTCATTATTTTTAACCTAGTTTCAAATGTTGTCTATGTTTGCATATCGCATTTGTAAAGCATTCTACACTTTGAATAATAGCTACACTCTACCTTTCCCTCATCTCCAAATATGTGTGTACTACAGAAAAGATCTATTGTATCACATTCAGTGTCAGAGATTTAAATCTCATCGCCTTACAGTCTATTACCTTAGGCTAACACACACACAAACACACAGCCTGTATAGCTTGGCTAGTCTGTAATGTAAATTTCCCTCACATACAGTCAACACAGATGGTCTACAAACTAAGATGATTCCATTTAACAAGTATTTGAGGGGCCTGGCAGGATGGCTCAGTGATCTAAAGCGCCTGCTGAGGAAAGCTTAGGTGGCTTCAGGAACCGTGGTTCGATCCCCGGCACCACATGCTGTGCCAGCCCTGCCCTCGGGGCAGGCTGAGCCGGCCACAAAAATAAATAAATAAGCAAACAAAAGTTCTGAAACAAGAAAAAAAAAATAAAATAAAAAATTCTTTAAAAAAAAAAGTATTTGACTTTACATGTGTATCAGGTAGAAACTTCAAATTTTGAATTCTAGTCTTTTCTCAGGCTAGTGATATGTGTGGTGATACTCTCCCCACATGCCGAGCATTGCCCGGAAGCCACAGCCCTAGTCAGCCAGGCCATTGCCATGGTGACAACCTGATTCTCTACGGTGCATTGGACTGCCCAGCTAGGATGCTGGTAGGTCAGCATGCGAGGTGCACTTTGCAATTACTGTATTTTCAACATGCAATGGCTTTATTTGGAATATAACCTCATCACAAACCAAGAGGCATCTGTACTGGCTCTCCTTCTTCTTCCCACACGAACTTTCCTCCTGCCTGGGTTGAGGGGTGTGTACAAATATACAGGAAGAACCACGCTGCATGCCTCCACATTTATAAAAAAGTTTATGTTCATGTTAATTAAACATGCTATGTGATTAAAATGCTTTGCAAAAATGGAATCCAAACAGTAAACAGGAAGAGTCATGTTGACAGGAGAAACCCTGGAACATGAACATGAAAATAGTGACTAAATCTTTAAAAAAAAACCAAGGTTTGCATAAGAGGAACAGATGACAATGTCCAAATAGGTATCCACTTACACATTTCTGCTCAGGTTATAAGAAATCCGAAGTTTAGAGAAATTTAAAAAATCTTCTAGAAAAACTGTGTAGAGGATTCTAATATGAATGAAGGCTTTAAAAAAATTATTTCGGATGAAGCTGCTTTAGGCTTCTCCAAAAAAGAAGACTGCAGGTAATAATATTATAAAAGCTCTATAAATAATCCTTGCAAATAAGGCAACTAAAAGGACTTAAATGACTGGGGATATAGCTCAGTGGTACAGTGTCTACCTGGCAAGCATGACAACCTGAGTTTGATTTCTGGTACAAAAAAAAAAAAAAATTAGAAGAAGGAAAAAGGGGCTCCCATTGTTCCCATGGGAAAATTACCAACTCCTCTGTGCCTCAGTTTCTTATTTTTTTGTTTTTTATTTTTGCGGTACCAAGGATGGAACTCAGGACCTTGTGTTGCCAGGCAAGCACTTATTCCACCAAACTATCTCCCCAGCCCCTCAGTTTATTCTTACACAGTGCACCTGGTAGGCACACAGAAGTCTGTTTGCCCCCTTTGTGACTTTGTCTCATTTTTGCCAAGTCAGATGACACATGCTACCACCCTGCTTAAGGGAACACATTCCAAGCCTCTGAAGTTTCTTGGTTATTAGGAGCTGTTCTAGGAGGAAAATGGAAGAGATGAAGACAGTATTTAGACTACTCGAGTAAAGAGAAGGTGTGGACAGCTCTGGCTAAATTTAGGGCCTCTGCCACAAAGAATGTTTCTGGGGAGAGCAAAGTTGAGGATGTTTTTCTCATCGTAGTGTAGCGGTAAAAGAACTGAGAATTATGCAACACAGTGACTCAGATGGCAGTGATGTTCCCTGACTTCAAATCTCATACCATGGAAGCCTCCTCAGGCTATGTGTTGGTAACACCCTCCACTATAGCCACTGTGGAAGAATTTGGGTCACTCTCACTGCAGATGGTTGTGGAAAGACAGAAGACTAGCGTTTTCTTTTAGAAATGAGGTCGACATTTCATTGTTTGCTCGCTTGCAAGAAGTTAATACCGGTGAAGAAAAGGCACCCTCCTCAGAGGCCAGCCTTGTCTCAACAGGTGGGGACCTCTTTCGGAGCCCGGTCCGCTCCTCGGAGCCCATTCCACGCCTCTGTGAGAGCCCCAGTACCATTTCCTTTTCCTAAAGGAGTTCCCAGAGCCACCGCCTGGACTTCGCTTTCGGGAAGGTGGTTACAAACAAATGCTGCTGGCGCCAGCAGCTCGAGGTTCCTATAGCCAAACAAAAGTTTCCAAAGGAAACTTCCAGGCCCTTACATAAGAGAAGCTACAGACCGAGGCAAAATACTGCTACCGACTGAGGGTCCTCTGAGCGGGCCTCAACCCGGAGAAAGAGGCTCACCGCGGGCCACGCCAGCCGGAGTCAAGCCCGGGATGCCACGCGCTGGGATGGCATCGCTCACAGCCCCGAATTTGGGGCTGCAGCCCAACAGGAAGCCCAGCAGGGAAACTTCGCCCGTGGAGCGCCACATAAACAAGTTGAGCCCAAGACCATACGGTGTCTGCAGGGCAGCGGAGCTCCCATGTGTGCGCCTGCAGCCCCTTAGGGGCTGACGCTGTGGGCGCAGTGAGACCCGGGAGGATGCTCCACTTGCCGGCTGCCAGCAGCCCGGGGCCGAGGGCTGTACGCGGAGAGGCCGTTTTCCCCCCCAAGCTCTCAGCCTCCGTCCCCCGCCAGTCTCTCTCACCCGGCAGACCCCAAGGGGATTCTGCACCCCTAATTCTGCAGGCCCGATCTCCACGGCCACTTTCAGCGGCGGAGGCCGGGGTGCTCCCCCTGCACCCGCTCGCCGCGCGGGGCGACTGTCACCGAGCGCCGCCTCCCGGCCCGGCCCCGCGCCCCGGCTGCCCGGTTACCTAGCCCTTGGATGAAGACGAAGCCGGTCACCGTGAGCACCGGGTGCCAGTTAAACTGGAGAGCGGTCCCGTCCCAGCCGAGCCCTTCCCGGTAGTGCAGGACCCAGACGAGCGTGAAGATCACCGACAGAAAGCCGACGAGCAACGCCGACACCAGGAGCCCCAGGAAGCCCTTGTAGCCGTCCATGGCCATCAGCGACCCATACTCCGCGCCACAGCAGCCTCGGAGTTCGGCGAGGAGGGGAGGTACGGGCGGCGACTGCTCGGCTCGGTCTCCACCTGAGGGGAGGGGCCCTCCCGGGGGCTGGGGCTTGGGGTTGGGGGGCCGGCCCTGCGAGGGGCCCCACCCCGATCACGCTGCGCGGGCGGCCCTCTGGCCCAGCCTGGGAGCTCGCGGAGGGCTCGGGTGACCGATCCGGTTCGTTGGCGGAGAGCTCTCTCAGGAAATCATGCCTACCGCTTTCTTGTAACTCTTCCTGCCTCTCTTCCTTATTTGTGTCGGAGCAGTGGGGCACACTCTTAGTTAGATGGAGTTACGTGTGTTTTAAATTAAAAGCCTCCTTAACCGAGAAGACTGGCTCTGATGTCAAGGAAGCTTCGGTCACAGGGAAACCCCGGGTGGGGAGGGCAGCAGCGGGCTCAGCTTCATCTCGTAAGGAAACCACTAGCAGTTTGTTATGGAGAGAGAAAGCAGGCACCTGGACCCTGGCCTTGCTTACAGGGAGTGGTAAAATGGACTTTAATACTCCCACGGGGCGGGGGCGTGGGGGAATAGTTCAGTAGAATAAGTGCTTGCCTGGCAAGCACAGGGTCCTGAGTTTGATCCCTGATACCACCAAAAACAATAAAGAAAAAAAGAAAGAAGCTTTAAAACTGCCCACTTGTAGTTGTCTAGCATGCTCAAGGGCCTGTATTCCTTCCCATCACCACAAAACAAATAAACCTTCCCAAACCTATACACTAAAATTTACCGTTGGTGAAGTGAAAAAGCAGGGGGATGACTTTCAAAGCCGAGCAAGTAGGAGTACAGTGCCTTGGAAATGGGGCAGGACAGGGGGCTGACAGGGATAGGCTGCAGACTTTGCCTGTGCCTTTGGTTTTTCTCTGGCAGGGAGAGTAAGAAAATAGAGAAAGACACCTTCCTAGTAGTGTGGTGCTTCCTGCAGCCTGCCCTAGCCTAACCCTTTGCTCTTCTAATCCCTGACCCTTGAGTACTCCAGAGGTCCGTGACTGAGGAGGGCTCTTGGATGTCAAAGCTCCTAACCATTCCTGTCTGGCTGTCTGCCTGATCTTACCGTAGCAAAAAAAAAAAAAAAAAACCTCCCTGAGTCTCCCTGCAGACCTCTACCCAACACTGTACCCTTGGGGCACTTACCAAGATGGATTGTAGGGTTGGCAAGGTAGCCCAGCAGACTAAAGTGCCTGCTTAGGCAGGCGCAGGGCCAGGGGCTCCATCTCCAGTGTGTCATGGGCCCCCCCCACCATCGCTGAGATAGTGATTGAGACTGGGTAGGGTGGCGTGCACCTGTAATCCCAGTGCTTGGAAGGCTGAAAGCAGAAGGATCCCTAGGAGTCTGATCTAATGAGACCTGGTTGACCCTATACTAAACAAATTTTTTAAAAGATGAATTGTAATGATCTATTTCTGTGGTCATCTCCATCCTCTAGACTGCCTCAAAGGCATTAA
Organism: Myocastor coypus; assembly: GCA_004027025.1. Taxonomy (NCBI): domain Eukaryota; kingdom Metazoa; phylum Chordata; class Mammalia; order Rodentia; family Myocastoridae; genus Myocastor; species Myocastor coypus. The sequence continues at coordinate 19,714 of PVJA010036365.1, forward strand.
AAGTTGAAATGGCATGTAGTCCTTATTCATAGACCTTCATTTTAAAGATTTCTGGTACTAGATCTGATTATGGACCTGGCAGGAAAAAGATGTGACATCCCAGCTGAGTAATTTAACAGCAAATAGGACTCCCGACACATAGTTTCTGATAGGGTATGAAAAAGCCCAAGGACTCTATAGTTCCCTTTGCCTCAAGGCTAGATGATAAGTTCCTTAAGCCTCTCTCTCCCCAGAGAGAACATGGGGACAAACAGAGTCTCACCAAGGCTTTGTGAAGTGATGCAGCCAGCTTGCAGTGACTCTACACCAGGCATGACTGGGAAGGGGATTTACATGCTCCAACCTTACTCTCCTCGTCTGATCTAGCTGGAGCTCTCCAGTGGCTACTCAGACCCCAACAGAAGCCAGAGGATTGTGATACAGTTCACACAGGTGTGAATACACAGCACATAGCACACAGCACACAGCACACAGCACAGGGCAGGAGGGCAAAGGTAAGCTCACTAGAATACCCAGAAACTATGACCAGAGCTTCCAGTTCTTTAGGCTTTCTTCTTGAGCACTAGATTCCTGTGTAATGTTCCCATTTAATAGGATACTGTTTCTCTTCTTCTGCAAAATTTGACTAGATAATCAATAACACAGCCCTTGTTCTTGTACCTAAGAGTGTATATTCTTACCTGTCTCCTCCGGGTGATCCAATGCTTCACTCTGCTCTTGAGTTGATTTTGTTCTGCAGCAGCAGTAGCAAATGAGAATCTCTGGGATTCTAGACCTCATTTAGCAAAACACCTGAAGAGAATGAGACATCGGGATGCACACTGACAACGTTGAGTTGTCTCTAAGGAGTGCATCAGACAGAAAATTCCAGTTCTAAAATGTACAGTTGTCCTTTGAGGACCAAAGTTTGGTAGAATCCATTACTTAGAAGAGGAAATTTTTCAGTGAATATTGGTGTGGGCCAGTGTTGCCAATTTTCTGAAAAGATTTGCTCAGTAATTGAAGTTTTTCTTAGGAGACAGTGAGCAGTTTGTCACCAAAGCATTTTATCAGACACTTAGCTGTGCTGAAAGTTCCTGATATGTGTGTGCCTGGGGCCAACACAGCAGTTCTAATTGAATAGACTGGGCCTTCCCAGTGTTTGTGATGCAGGAAACATGTACAGATAGACAGAGATTTTTATAGCTCCTGAGAGGAACATGGACTGCAGGGTAAGGAGATTGTGTGTGTGTGTGTGTGTGTGTGTGTGTGTTTGTGTGTGTGCAAACCCATCCATGTGAGCTGAGCCACAGATGGACGCCCTGGAAGCTCACTATCTATTGAGCTTGCACATGGTTGTAGTATGTTTATTCGGGACCTGAGGAACTCAACATTGTTGTCCTTAGCAAGGCACTAGTAAGCTGTATGTACTGGGTGATTTTATGGAATAAGCGACTGTTTTTTTTTTTTTT
>PVJA010036366.1:0-21152 GCA_004027025.1 Myocastor coypus
AGTCTCTTCTCCTCTCCAAATATGGTAGTTGATAAATGCTTCCTTACTGTTGCCCAATCGCTGATCCCCACGTGTAATCTTATAATTGGTTAGATGTTGCTTATAAGCCCGAGCACGGGAAGTGATACGCGCGCGACACGTAGGAAGCCGTCTCGGACGGACATGTATTGAGGTCGCTGCCCAGCCAATAAAGGAGTTAACAGAGATAAGGTGTTCGTGTGCTTTCTTCCACGGGACGGAGACGGCGACGGACACTGGCCTACCCCTGTTTTCAAGATTTCTATATACTTTCTTTTGTAATATATTTAGTGCTTCTGTTTTAATATTTAAATATTGGATCTATTTTGACTTAGATTAGCACATCGTGTTTGACATGGTTCTAATTTTAATCTTCATCATGTGGAAAGGTAGTTTTTCCAATACCATTTATTAAAGAGCTTATCTTTCTTCCGGTGGACACATTTATCCCCTTTTCCAAAGATAAGGTATCTGAGTATATTTATAGTTGTGTCTGCATCTTATAATCTGCTCAACTAGTCATCTAGTGTTTTTTTTTTGTCAGTACCATGCTGATTTTATCATAGTAGCTTTGTAGTTTAATTTTTCATCAACAACTACTATGTCTTGTGACTTTCCTTTGTTGCCCAGGATTGTCTTTGCTATCCTAAGTTTCTCTGGCTCCAGATTAATTTTAAGAACATTTTCTCTAGTTCTTCAGGGGATGGTAATGTTATTTTGATCAGGATTGCATTAAATCTGTATAGCAAGTTTTGAATTATGGCCATTTTCACAATGTTGAACTTCCTATCAATGAGCAAGAGCCATTTTTTCATTTTCATTTTTTTTCTTTCTTCTTTTTTTTTTTTTAATAGATTTGGTACAGGGTCTCACTAGGCAGCTCACACTCATAGTGATACTCTTATTTTCAGACTCCCCAGTGCTGGGATTATAGGCATGCACCACCATGCCTGGTCTTGGTGGCAGGCTCTGCAGGCTCAGGGGCAGGGCCAGCATGGCATATTGTGCTGTGGATTAAACCCCAGTCCCTGTGCTTGCCTAAGCAGGCACTTAGTCCACTGAGTATCTTACTAGCCCTCATCTTTCTGTTTTCTAATATTTTTATCTCTTTTTTCAGGGTACTATAATCTTCAATATGTAGATTCTGTATCTCCTTTGTTAGATTCATTCTTAAGTATTCCTTTTCTGTTTTAGGGAAGAGTCTACAGGGTGTTCAGGGTCTCACTACTATATCAGACTCATAATGATCTGCCTGTTTATAGCCTCCCAAGAGCTGGGATTACAGGTGCACACCTCCATGTCCAGTCCCATGCCCTCTTCCAGCTTTCCCTGGCGGTGGAGCCAGCATGGCACTTCAGAGATCAAACCCTGGTCACTGGGCCTGCCTAAGCAGGTGTAATGGATACTATTTTCAAAGGTGTAGTTTCCCTAATTTTGCTCCTTTTCATTGTTTTTGTACAGGAATGTTATTTTTGACTGCTAATTTTGTATCCAGCTATGCTACTGTATTTGGTTATTAAATCTAAGCACATTTTGGTGGAGATTTTAGAATCTTCATGTCATCTGTGGAAATAATAATAATTTGGCTTCTTCCTTTGCTATCCTTATTTATTTTATTTCTCACTCTTTTTTAAAGATTTTTTATTTATTTCTCTTAAACCTCATTTATTTGTTTGTGTTATGGCTGGCTCAGCCCGCCCTGGGGTGGGGGTGCACAGCATGTGGTGCCAGGGATTGAGGAGTAGTCGCAGCGCTTACCTTAAGTTTCCACTGCAGGTACTTTAGACCACTGAGCCATCTCGCTGGCCCCTTATTTCTCACTCTTGTCTAACTAACTGCTCTAGCTAATGTTTCTAGAAGTGTACTGAACAGAGGTGGTGAAAAAGGATAGCTTTGTCCTGTTCCTGATTTTAGGGTGAAAACTTTCAGCTTTTGTCCATTTCCTATAAAATTGGTTATTGGTTTGTCATAGATCGCTTTTGTCAGACTGAGATAAAGACAATGCATCCCAATTTTCTATAGAGATTTTATCATGGATAAGTGTTGGACTTTGTCAAAAGCTTTTTTTTTTTTTTTTTTTGTCTTATTGAGACAGGGTCTCGCTATGCAGTTCAGGCTGGCCTTGAGCTCACTTTTGTAGCCCAGGCTGGTCTCGAACTCGCATCGATCCTCCTGCCTCAGCCTCCCAAGTGCTGGGATTACAGGCGTGCGCCACCATGCCCGGATTGTCAAAAGCTTTTTCTGCATGTTTTGAAGTGATCGTGTGATTTTTTGTCTGACTCTGTTGATATGGTGTATTATATTTCTTGATTTGCATATGTTGAGCCATTCCTGCATTACTAGAATGAAACTCACCTGGTCATGGTGTATAATCTTCTTGATGATTCACTGCATTCTGTTTGCCAGTATTTTATTGAAGATTTTTGCATCTATTTCATTACGGAGATTGGCCCATGTAGTTCTCTTTCTTGATTGGATCTTTCTCTGGTTTTGGTATCAGTACCAAGTAATACTTGTCTCCAGGAATAAATTAAGTAGTATTGCTTCCCTTTCAATTTCATTAAATCATGACTATTGATATTAAATCTCGTCTAAATTTCTCCTAGAATTTAGCAGTGAATACTTCAGGATCTGGGATGTTCTTTGTTGGTAAGATTTTAGTTACATTTTTCAACTTCATTGACTGATACTGGGTTATTCAAAAATTTTATATCTTCTTGATTCAACATCCATAATTTGTATATACCTAGGAATCTGTTCATTTGTTCTGTCTCTTCCATCCCATGACAGTAAAAATTTTCATAGTAAATATTGATGATCGGATTTTCCATTGGTTCAGCATTGATTTCACCTTTTTCATTCCTTGGTGCATTAATTTGAGTATTTTCTTTCCATTTTTTTATAGTATTGAGTGTTTATCAGTTTTGTTTATACTCTCAAAAAACCAACGTTTCCATTTGTATTATTTCCTTAGTTTCAATTGTGTTAATTTCTTCTTGATCTGTATGATTTCCTCTTCTCTGCACAAGTAGGTTGTTTGCTTGTGCTCATTCTGTTTTCCTAGTGTGAGAACAGAATTTGCCTCTATAAATTTGCCTCTTGGGGCTGCTTTCATTGTATCTCATGGGTTGTAACCCTGGATTGTTCAAATTCTGCTCTGAATCTAAAAGTACTCTAACAATTTTTTTCACCTGTGTCTGCAATACATCATAGCTGCATTTGTTTTGTTTTCCGTGTTAACTCTTGTAACTTTTTGTAGCAGGTAGCTCTTTCGCTATTATAAAGGCCTCCTTAAGTAAGTTTGTTCTTCAGGGATGTCTTTTATACATAGATGGTTCTTGATCTGTGTGTGTCCGAAGGTCCTACCTTTCCAATTTCTTAAGAATAAGATGTTAGTACTTATTTGGCTCAGCCCTCAGTTATTTGGTGTTGAGCTGTGGTGAGGTTATTACCCTAGAATGTCCCAATATTGTTACAAAAATGACAGCAATTGTTTAAAACAGATATGACATGATAGCTAAAGTAGTATAATTAGCACTAACAGTAGTTTCAAGTACAGTTTAGAAACTAACACACTGGGGTAACTATTAATTTTGCTCTATAATTACATTGCAGAACTGATTGTAGATGGGGAGCTTATATGAAAAGTGTTTCCCCTTGATGGAGTAGTCTTACTCCAGTGGAGAAATCTCAGAAGGATGGTGGATAAGGGAAAGATAACTGGAAGAAAGCAGAAGCAAGGCTGGAGAACAAAGCATGATCAGGCAGACACTGGGGAACTAGAGAAGAGGACAGAAGAGAATGAATGAGAGAGTGAGCAAAGGTTTAACTGAATGTGGCCTAAGAGTTTGGAGACTAGGATTAGACTTCTGTGGCTAGAGTTCTGTCCAGCTGTTTAGAAGAGAGGAATAAAAAGATAAGAAAAAAATAAAAAGAGAAAAAGGAAAGAAATAAAATGGAAAGGGGAGGCCCTTGTACCTGCTTCTATTCTGTATCTTTGCTCCCCAGCACAAGGCTGGGTCACGTAACTTGCCACCCACTGGTTCCCACTGTCGCTGTTGCTTCTGACTGTTGCATGCTGCTCCTCCCACCTGCCTATCTTGGGCACCACGGCTGGGGACCCTACTGGGTGGCTCATGTTCCCCCAGTCTCTGTCTTCCCAAGCTCTTCACGCGGATCTCAGCAGCCATAATGGGAGGGTTGCACCATTTTCTTTATCATTGTTAAATAAGTAATGTTGCCAAGTGATGCTCTGGTCACAAGTGGTCAAACTCCCTTCTGGGACAGATTTTGTTTTAGTTTCCCTATAATTATCTATTTTTTCTTCTTTCCAGTTTGGGTTCCCAACTCTTTCTCAGAGTGTCAATCTGTCCATTGTCTTTAGCAGTGCCCAGAACTCTTGGTCCTCCTGACTCAGTATGGGCTCCTCTGGGGTCTCTGCCCTCGTAATATGTTGGGTGAGCTCTTGTTCCTCTGAGTGAACTTTCCTGCTCCCTTCCTATCTGGTTGATCACTTCCACTTGGGTGGAACTTGTTCACCTTTTTGTGGCTTCATAAGAAAGGGCACTTGCCTGATACATGTATGAACCACATATTACACTGAATTTAGCTGTTGACAATCAACACCTAAGGGCGGTGGCAAGCACAGCCAGAGACAGGCTGTGCGAGAAGCCAAGAAGCTTGCAGGCCTTCCTTCCTCCAGTTATGCAAGGTGTTTGCTGCTTGTCTTGGGTCTCCACCTCATCCTCCTCTTCCTCTACTTCCTTCAAAGCATACATCTAGATCCTGAGATCAAAAAGAAAAACAAAAACTTCTTCTATTTCATGTTCTTTATGTTTGGGAAAAGGTTCCAGTAGAATTCCACATGTATCTCATTGACCTAATTTATGCAATATAAATACTGCTGGGCTTTGTGTTACTATTATTTGGGCATTTTTCTATTTGAAACTAAATAGTGATTCTACTGATAAGGAAGATGGGGTAATAAAAGTCGGGATATGTAATAAAACTCATACGTATTGCATTTACATGCACGTATTCTACCCTCTTTTTTCTTCATTGAGCTGAGTGTAGAGTTCTAGGTTCTAGGCTTTAAGTGTGTCCCACTGTACTTAAAGCACATGGGCTCTCAGGCTCCATCCTCAGCTTCTTCTGTGACCTCTTCCACTCTGCCCTGAGCTCCAGCATTGAAGCTTTATTTATCTTACTGGGGCTCCCTGGTGCCCATCCACTTAGGCTCTCTGCTCTATCAACTTCTGTTTTCTGCTGCAGGTTTAGTTTTGAATAATTTCTTAGTTCTCAATGTGTAATTATTATTTTTTTTTACATTCTTTAGGGGTTTTAAAGATTAGAATATCAACAATTGATGGAAAATACCTGTTTCATGTTATGTCTAAGGCATTTGATATTCAGAAAGATAGTGTTGTGAAGTTCAAGGGCCTAAGTTATAGGGATTAATATCATTAAGCTTCTCTTCTGCATGGTTAACAACTGAAGTTGCCAGTCCAAATAATTAGAGAAAAAGACCTCAGATCTCAGATCCTCTTCCTGGTAGCATTTTGTCCTAAAGATTCAGGAAAGAGGTCTTCTTCTAGGCTATATCAGTCCTGGAGAGTCTGTGCTAGCCTCACTTTGGGGCCTCACAGAGTCTGAAAAACCACCTTCTTTTCCTTTCCACACCCCATACAACTCTAGATTTCCAAGCCTCCTGATTTTCCAGCTAACAATGACCTGGAACTAATCCAGACACTTTTGATTGCAAGTATCGGATTACACAGGAAGAATGGTGATGCCCCTGAAGACAATAAGCCTCTCTAAAGTCCTTGTACAGTCTTATTTTCACTACAATGTAAGCAGCAAATGAGATCATAGAAATCTGATTAACATTCCTCATGTGCCCAAGTTCTGAAGAAATTATCTTAAGGAGTACTAAAAAGTGATAATCTACAAATGTGGAAAGCACAGACGAACTCACTGTCATTTATACTACAAAGCACACATTCTCAGTAACCAGAGATCTAATTGCAGCCAAAAATCTACCAGTTATACTAATTTGTAACTTAGCTATGGACACAGGTGCAGAGGTCTAAATGGCCTCATTCAGAGCAAAACTTTTTACTTAGAAGCTGCCAATCATAAGATAGCCTGTCACCCTCTCAAGTTAAAATCATTTTACTTTTATTTTGGAATAAAATTTCCAACAAAATTAGCTTATGCTAAAGTCATGCAAGTGAAGAGAGAAAAAGTGGTTTGCTGTAGGTAAATATTCTAATAAGAAAAGGTTTTGCCATTAATATGTACGAATATACATAGGATATCTTGGACAATTGTACTGCTAATTTCTACTGGTCCATTATAAGAAATAGTTAATGTTTAATTATTTTGTTTTTTAAATATTATTTTTACCATTTTTTTCATGCTTATATCTGGTAATCTGGAACACACTGCCCACCATGTGCAGTTTCCAGTGACGAAACTGAATGAATTTGAGAAATACCATGAATAGCATAGTATGGGATTGGATCCCAGAATATGAAATAAATGCTCGTGAATCCACATAAATACAAATAGATGATTGAATAAATAAGAAGATAGGGGAGAAAAAAATGAATGTATGTAAAGGAGTTTCAAATAAATTCTGTAGATCTTTCATAGTAGATTCCACCAGATAGTGGTCAAGGTCAGCATGAGCACCCATGAGCCATGGTGATGGTACATAGCCATGATAATGGTACATCCAATCCTGAGAGGAACATAAGCAACAAGTGAAAGACACTAAAAGAGGAAGCCTGGTATTGTGGCACACACCTGTAATCCCAGCATGTGGGAGGCAGACCCAGGAGGATCCTTGTGAGTTTGAGACTAACCTGGGCTCTGAAGAAAGTTTAATGCTAGCCTAAACTGCATAATAATACCCTGTCTCAAAAATATAAAAAGGAAAAAAAAAAGACACTAAAAAAAAGGAAAACTGACCAGTGTCACAAAATCAAGGAAAGTCAGTAACTATCAGCCAAGAAGAGTTTACAGGAACATGAAATGGAATGTGGTGTGCTGGGTGGTGTCCTGGCACCAAAATAGGGCTTTAGGCACACATTAAGGGTATGGGCATAATGTGGTGAGATGAACTTGGTATAGCAATAATACATAAACAATGCTTCTTAATTCTTTCCAGTGTAAGATGTTTGCAATAGGAAAAGCAAAGGGAAAGGGAAAGTATACAAGAATTTTCTACTGAAATCATTTTTTAAGAGAATACTGACACACACCTGTAATCCCAGCATTCTGGGAGGCGGAAGCAGAAGAATCTCAAGTTCAAGCCCAGCTTGAGCAACTTAATTACTATTATGCATTGTGTTTATTTGCCATCCCCCAGATCTTTATGCAGTCATGGGGTGCACTTCTAGAGTGTGTGCTTAATTCATGATCCAAGGCTGGGGGTCTCAGTACTGTTTGGATTATGCATGTGAGTGCTGCACCCAGCCTGGGGCACATAGCTTCAATATAAGACACACAGAAAGACAGACTTATTCTCTGTATCCATTGTTGCTGCTACTCCTCCTTTTTCTCTCTGCTCTTTGCCTCTGCCATGAAAGGCTGCTCTCTGCCCTCTGCTACTCTCTCTTGGAGTCAGTTGAATATGGACTAAAAGCTCCAGTGACTGCGAGCTAAATAAACCTTTTCTTCCTTTATTTTGAGTGCCAGTGTCCCAACAAGAGAAGAATAACTGAGAGAGTAACCCTGCCTCAAAATAAAAATAATAAACAGCTGAGGATATAGCTCAGTATGGAGGCCTTGGATTCCATTCCCAGTACTAAAGAGGAAAAAAAAAAATCAAGTTCACATATCTGCAGCTTCTTTTAAATAAGATGAAAGAAAAAGACAATGGCAGGCTAAATATGTTTGTTTGGCTTGCAGTAGGTCAGTAGGTGCTTAGGCAAGCTTATAAGGGGTGACCCAGTTCCCAGAGCCTGACCTCTGAGCCCAGGTTTAGTAAAGTTTGCTGAGGCCCCTGCTTCTGGCAGGGACTGATCTCCACAGGTCGGACTTGTTTTTCTCATTTACAAAGTGGGAATAACTGGTATCTACTTCTAAGACTTTGTGGACAATAAATGATTCAATTAATTCAAAGGACTCAGCACAGCCAACAGCAGATGAGGGATACTCAATGAATACTAACAACTGATAGAATTATTCAAGCATAGCCTATGCCCACATTTCATAATGATGGGCTAAGGTCCTTGTAACAGGTGACCTTGCTATAGAATAATTCAATCAAAGTTGAAAAGAAATGCACTGTAGATAGATCCCATTCCAAATGAGAAAATTAGAATCTATGTATGGAAACAAGGTGAGAGATGACTGGGTAGCAGATCCTGGGAAGTGGAGGTTAGGTCAGGAGAGAGGGAAGTCATTGCGGAGATGGAAGAGGAATGGATCCCCGCAGAAAGTGGGGAACATGGAGGGTGGAGGATGAGGGGTCCTGCTGGGGATGGGGTGGGGGGCATTTTCAGAGATCACCTGACACTCAGACATCTCTGTCCAGAACCTCTGTTTTTTTTTTGGGGGGGCAGCCTTCAGCCATGAGTCTCCACCTCATCCCCACTATGTTTTTTTATTTGTAGTACTGATGTTTGAACCCACAGTCTTCTCGGTGAGCTGAAATCCCCATGGGGAATTTAGTAAGCCTCAAGAGTCCCTGGCTGCATTGGTTTGAGAAGGTATGTTGAATTAAAAAGTGAACATATCTGTGCCTATTGTGTAACTTGTGCACAACAGTGGCAAACATGTCCGCCTTCTGAAGTAGCTCTGGCAATGGCAAAAAGACCCATATCTTTTAAAGAAGCATTTCCCTCTACCTGAACTGTTTGTAGGCTATCAATAGCTTTTCTTTGAAATAACTGAGATTCACACAAAGCTTGCAAAATTTGTGGAGTTTCCAAAAGCCATTCACTTATGTCCTTCTACTATGACAACTTACATAATGGACAACGCAGGAACCAGGGCTTGATATCAGTACACGTGGACTGAAGCATGTGTAGGCCTTCTTCCTGGATGTAGCTCCTGTGGCCCCTGACTCTACAGTCTCTGAGCAATCCTTTCTCATATCTTCCAGGACCTTAGTGAAAGCAATGACAACATATCAAGGTAGGAATTTACCAGGAGAGAGTGCCTGGGCATTGTTCATGTCAACTAGCAGAGGAGAAGCAGAACCCCCCTTCTACATCAAAGCAGTGTCATAAGTTAGCTTCTGCTTCCTGGTTCAGGTGTGTATGCATATAGAGAGCTTGGAAGGTCCTACCACTGTGAATTCTAACAGTGGGAAGAAAACTATACAGACAGCTGAAGGAATCCAGTTTCATTTTGGTGAAATCCAACATCTCAAACACAGAATTCACTAAGGTAGCAATTGTGATGAAAATTAGCATTAAAGAAAAAGTTTATTTTTGCAGTGACAGTGATAACACAAATTTTTATGAAGCAAAGTGATGAAAAGGCAATGTACCAAATTATAAAACTTCACCATAAATATACACATAGTTTGATTTGTCAATTATAGCTTAATAAAGCAAGACAAAAAATAAGCCTGTGCAATGGAAATGCATTGGAAGATATTCACATATAATTTGTATTTCCACCCAAGCAACCTATACCTACACATGTGCACACACACACACACACACACACACACACACACAATAGTGAACTATAAAAGTTGTTTCACAATGATGGTATTGACTACAAGAAGAAAAATTCCACATCATGATACAAATTTTCTTTTTGCTGCCAATTATAATTTTTTGTTTTATTTTTTTTTTTAAATATTTAATTCTAAATATAGATTTTTAAAAAATTAATTTTAATGCCTACTATCTTGTGAGATGAAAATAAATACCTGAAAAAAATGCTCCACATCACTGGTCATTCAAGAAATGCAAATTAAAACAACACTGAGAAACCATTAAGATTTCTCGAAAGCACAAGTTAATATTCAATCATATGTCCCATCTTACATAACTATGTCTGATAATCTGAGCAACAGATTTGATGATAAAATACATAATATATTATTTATTGTTAATCACTATTCTTGTTTCAAAAATCTGTAATATATGCATTATTGTATGTTACCCTGATTCTGTATTTGTGTTTGTTTTCTTTGCTTTTGATTTTACTCTTCAAAATAAAATAAAGTTATTATAAAAAATATAAAAGGCAAAAGCAAGCAAGAAGAAAGAAAGAAAGAGAGAGAGAGAGAGAGAGAAAGACTTATATGTTCACAGTTTTACTTGTGGAGTAGATTAATGGTATTAAACTATGCTGGCGAAAGTTGTACTTTAAAATATGAATACTTTTCTCCAGAAAACACCCACTCAGGACCCCCCTCCTGTCTCTTGGACAGACAAGAGCTTTCTTTCCCTCAATAAATTTGTTGTGTTCGTTTTAAAAAATGAACACTTTTCTACATACAGAAAAGTAAAGGAGCCGGGTGTGGTGGCTCACGCCTGTAATCCCAGCACTTGGGAGGCTGAGGCAGGAGGATTGGTGCGAGTTCGAGACCAGCCTGGGCTACAAAAGTGAGCTCAAGGCCAGCCTCAACTCCATAGTGAGACCCTGTCTCAAAAAGACAAAAAAAAAAAAAAATTGCTTTGGGGCTGGGGAGATAGCTCCGAGGCACAAGTGCCTGCTGGGCAAGTGCAAGGTCGTGAGTTCGAACCCTGGTTCCAAAAAAAAAAAAAAAAAAAAAAAAAGAAAAGAAAAGGGATACTATACAGCATCAAGTGGCCACCAGTGGACATTCCTATAAGTTGACTTCACTCCATTTCACTCATCTCATTCTGCTTTCTTACCCAGCTGCCCTTAGATGCCACCTCACAGTGTATAGCAACCACCAGATGATGACATCTTTCAGCACTGATCTGACACTTGCTCCATGCACAAAAGCCTTCATATTAGCACAAATCAAGTCTTCACATCTTCAGAGCAGGCCTGCATTATGGTGTATTTCCCCCACTTTGCAGATGCACAGAGCGATTAAGCAACAACATTCCTGGCATGGCACAGAGAAGAGGTGGCAAAGCCAACTCAGACACAGGCGGTCAACACGGAGCATGGGGACCAGAGCAGCCCACGTACCATGGGGTAGCCTCGGAAGCTGTGTCTTCCTTTCTCCATAGCTCTAATGTTCACAGATTCACTTACAGTTTCCATGTGTATGATCATATTGCCTGGGTTAAAGTAATGTTGCTTAGGGCCTCTAACAAAAAATTGAATATGAAGTCATGACAAAGTGGCTTTCTTTTCTGAGGCTGTTTTCTGTCCCTTGTGATATTGGGCTTCCTGTAAATGACTGAGTCACAGACCACACTAGTTTGGTCGCAGTTGCAAAGAGGGGCTTCAGGGGGGCAATACCTCTCCTGTCCTGTCCTCTTTTACATCAACTAAAAATATAAGTCAGTCTTCAAAAGTTCTAAGTTTCCTTAATTTAAAAGTTCCACTCTTGGAACAAAGCATCATGTGGTATCCAGAAATAGGTACACTTTTTATGTTTTGATGTGTGTGAAAAGGTTTTAAAACTTCTGTGCTTCTGTTACTTATAATTTTTGCAATTATTATAACTTAATAATAAGACAATTTAGCACTTATTATTTCAAATTCCTAAGAACTAAACATTGGAATAATGCAATATAGGTGTCTCACACTTTTCTTAAAAAGTTGCTGAATAAAGATCAGATAAATGGATTTATTATTTGATGATTGGCATGGTTCTTGGAAAGCAGTATTCTAAGATTTCTAAGTGCAGGGCTGGGGAGGTAGCTCAGCTATCTGAGTGCCAGTCTGGTAAATACAAGGACACAGGTTTGATTCCTGGTACCACATGCTGTGCCAGGCCCAGAACCCCAGGTATGCTGTGCCAACCCCAAAACCAGGTGTGGTTATGCTTGCCTACAATCCCAGGGCTGAGGAGGCTGACACAGGAAGATCACTACCAGTCTTAACTTTATTTTTTTAATTCTTAGATACAACACACAATACTAGTTTTATTCAAGTAAATTGGTGACTTTAACATGATTTTTAAAATTCTCATTATTTAGCTGTCATTTTCTGCTGGCAGGTTAGCTCAGTTGTTTAAGCGCTTGTATGGGCAAACCTAATCATGTGTGGGGGACCGCGGTTCAGTCCCCAGCTCCACATGCCACACTAGATCCACCACGAAGGCAGCCTGAGCTAGCCAAGAAAAAATAAAAACTAAAAATTCCTGCTGCTTTCTTCAGCAGTTCTAGAGTTCTTCTTGAGTGTCTTTCTGAGATGTGATCTACAACACAGTAAATTCTGCTACTGAACTTCGCCCAACAGAAAGGCGCACTTGTAAAAACATGACACTGTGTCTTCATCCACCTTAGTTACCTGATCTGGCACTGTGTGACTTTGGGCTCTTCCCACAGCCAAAATGACCAGGAAAGGGAAATGCTTTGAACCCATATTGGACACTGGGGCAGCCAGAATAGTGCAGCTAAAGACCCTCAGGAAAGAGGACTCCAGAGCTGCTGCAGGAAGTGGTAAGGATGATGGGATGAGTGTGTTTGAAGTAAAGGGAAGACTGTAAGGTAATTCATGTTAATGTGTCTTTTACTGTGATATAATTGTAAAATTTCAACACTGACTGTCCAGCTCAGTCACACGTGGTACTGTCTTACCATCTCACCTGCCTGCCTGGGTCTCTAGCAGCCCCTGCCGTCCATCTCACTTCTCCCTTCCAGCTTCTGCAGATCTCTGCTTCTTTTTCCATTTCACAGACTCCCTGTCCCTATCTGATCTCACAGCAGTTATTAGTAGGGACGGAGAGAGGCGTCAGCCCCCCCCCCCAGGTCTCCTGTATACCCCTTACCCTTGGGGCACTGCATTGCACGTGGTCCTTGCACCCCTACTTGCCCAGCATCTCTAGGGCTGATCCCCAGCTCACCACTGCAAGCTTGGAACAATTGCCCTTTCCTTTCTGCCTACACCTCCACTTTTCTTGGTTCTCTGCAGTCTCCCACTGTTTCGCTTTTGTGCATTTTCTTCCACCTACCCTAGTGTTCTCCAGGGTCCAGGGAGCCAGAGGACCGGAAACCTCATTGAGCTCTGTCAGGCGACCCCTGGGAGTTCAGTTAACACCATGTCTCCATGGTGTACGTGTGTGTGAATGGCTTCACTTGCATGTGTTGTCTCTGAGACTTATCTTTCAGCACTGCTCAGTAGGCCTATGGTTTAAAATCAGCCATGTCTGTGGTGTTGGAGACCACAAACCAGGGCCTACATGCCCTGCCCTTTAAAAAGTTGTGGTTACTTCCATAATTTTGAGGCAGGGTCTTACTAATTTGCTAAACTGCTCTAACAGGACTCAAATTTGGTATCCTTCTGCCTCAGCCTTCTGGAGGCCTAGGATTGCAGGCATGTACCACCATTTCCAGCAGCTTTGTTACTTTTTAAATATACTTGATTTTCAAAAAAAATTGCAATACAGAATGATGGAAAATATTTATTTATTGATTTGAGTCAATTCTTGAAGAATTTTGGCTCTAAGAAATTCATCCCCCTCTAAGAAGGAATCTCTGCAGTGAGGATGTGCCTAAGAGCCTTATAATATTCGAGCACTTCTAGACAATTCAAGCCTTGTCCTAAGCGACGCACAGCAAAAGTCACCCCCCTGACAGCTTCCCAGAGGTGGGAAGTCGCAGTACTGGTGGAGTCAGAGGAGTCATCGTGGGAGGGTGGCTCTGGGTCTGTGGGCGAAAGGAAGCAACGCGGTCAGGATGAGCACAGCTGCTCTCGCTGGGTCTGCTGCACTCAAGGAAAGGGGCGCTAGGAGTTCACTGAGGCTTTTTCTGACCAAGCTGAAGTCCTCAGCCGGTAAATGCATTCACGCTTGGATTCTAGTCTTCATTTGAGCTCTGCTGGTCTAGAAATGAATTTTAATTTCCTTCTAACTGAACAGTCTCAGATGTCCTCAGAATGCTGCTAATTTTAGGAAAGAAACCACCAACCTCTGCACTGTAAGAATCGCTCTCCTTTGTTCCCTCACCTGTCTTCTTTTCCTTTTCTTCTTCTTTCTCTTCTGCTTCCTCCACCTAGTCTTCTCTCTGTCTTTCTCTCTCCAGCTCTCTCCCTACCCCTTTCTCTGTCTCTCTTCCTCTCCTTCTTTATGGTCTGTCCTCCTCTATCTCCAATTTTTCCCTCACCACCAATCTTGAACCAAACATGATCCTTCTCAACTTTAGTTTCTTAAACTAATACTCTTGCATACAGGAAATTTAAACATATATTTGTACCAAAAAATAAACACATAAAATTCCCTTGATACTTCCTTAAACTATAAAGTCAATGATCTCTAAGGTAGCCACTTCACTTCTAATTTCCTGTAATTCTAACATCTGCTTATGCTTTTCTTTCTATTGGAAAGCAAGTGCATTTGCGAAATAAGATTCCAATCCTGTAAATTAAGCAGATTGTCTAAATTGCACCACAACCAAGAATAAATGTAAATGGTGGCATCCAGTGCCCACTTCTCACGGCCTCCTGGGGTGACCTGGGGCTCAACTCTATCCATGAGCTCTTTTCTGGTGAGGCTGAATGGAGGACTTGGTGCTGGCTAGAACACACAGACAGGGAGAAACAGTATTGAAGAGGCATCTGGGCCATCTTGGTGCAAACGAAGCCAGCTACCAGTCATAGCCTGCCACAGGGACCATCACTGAGATGAGGTCGGTGAAAGAAGCAGATGCGAACCTCACGTTCATCTTTGCCCAGGCTGGATATGAGGGAGCCAGCGGCCAGAGAAAGCCATGTCCATGAGCCAGAATCATGGGACAGACACAACTGGAGGAGTACAAGGTGGCGACCACCCAGGTGGCTTTGCAGAGACCCCTTGGAGACAGTAAGAGGTTGGCATGGGCAGGACGGATCAGGCCAACTAAAAGGCCAAGTTCTGAAAGGCAGGCTTGCTGTGGTCCATGGCTCATGTAACTAAGACACCCAAGAGAGAGAAGTATGGGGCCATGTCACAGCAACCCCGTACCAGCATCAAAGTGGACACAGCAGGAAGAAACCTATCTGTCCCTGATCAGAGAGGAGTAAGTGGTCTCCCCTGAGCCAGCCAGTCCCAGCCTCTGATACTGTGTCTGTCTGAGAATGGGCTGAGTCACTAGGAATCAATATCAAGTTTCCATCCTCAGGATGCACATTACCATGCCCTGGGGGAGCCAACGGGCTGTCCCAACATGCAGAAGAAAGAGAAAAGTGGTGGATCCCTGCTGAGAATCCACATGGCCACTACTAGATGGATGGGGCCATGGCATACTTCTAAATACCCGACTCTCCCTGTGCCAGCTCCAAGGGCAGAGACACAGAAAATTAAAAGTGAGTGAAACCTTTCCCTAGTGTAGTCTAGATACATTGGACTAAATTGACAGCATAGGATTGAACTAGCAATCCTATCTCAGTCTCCCAAAGTGCTAGAATACCTGGGGTTTGTGTTCTTTTTTGTTTTAAAAAGTGCTGGTGGGGTCCAGGGTTTCTCAATAATGCAGATTCTGACTCCAAGGTATAGGAAGGAGGCACAAAGATGCTTGGGAGATGCTCAGGCATCTGAGGTCCGAGCCACTGATTTCAGCAATAAGAGGAGATAAAAGACAAAGGCATTTCCAGTCCATAATTGGGCAACAGAACTCCTGCTGTGTGGTGTATTAGAAGACAAAGCAGGAATTGCCCATTATCACAAATTAATAAGATACTGCATTGGTGATGTGTTTTTAGGTTCTGCAATCTGAAGATCATGAAAACCTGAACAGTGGAGCTCATGTTAGCACCTGGTTGTTCACTTATTCGTGGGGAGTTTCACCACTGTGGACCAGGGTATGCTGTGTCCTTGGGGACTGTGGGGATGTGTGTGCATCCTTGGGAGTGAACATGGCCAGGATCTGAAAGGGAGGGAGGAGATGAGAGAGGGAGGAAGCCAGAGAGATGGCAGGAGGACATAGGCAGTGAATCATCTGGGATCTGGGCAGAGAGTGGAAAGACACCCGTGATGAGGATGGCTAGGATGGATCTTGTTGCAGAGCTCACACTCTCCCCAGTATCAGAGTTCTCACATGCACATCTAGGAAGCTATCTCACTTTAGCAAAAAGACAATACAGATGATTCCAGAAGCCCTCAGAGTGCCCAGGAGTAGGGACCCAGGGGGTGGCTGTGTGGTTCTGCCTGGTACCCACATCAAGCAGCTGAGAGAGATTCGTGTTGCTTTGGTCCAGAAGGTCACAGGTGGCATTGATGGTGTCTCTCCTGCTGTGCTAAGTCCTGCTCCTACTGCTTCCATTCAGCATCCCACGGAGTCCTAGCAGCTCACCCCATGGGGGACTCCAGATGTCTGAGAGATGTATGTCCTGGGTGCCTAGCCTTCAACGGAGCTCAATTCTTCCTTAGCTATTAACACAGGACATGTGTGTTGTACGAGGCCCCAGAATCCCCTTTCTATTCTGATGTCTCTCCTTCCCTTCTGCTATGAGGCAAATCCAACACCATAAGCCTACTGAGCCCCAGTTGGCAGTTTAAGAGACCCAAAGTGGGTGTGAGGCGCACTAGGCAAGGCTTCTTGTGCTTCCATCTGTGGACATAACCTAGGTGCTCCAGACAGATAGACTTCATGCTTTGCCTGGCGTTTTACTTGAATTCACTTCCTGAACTCTGGTCAGCTTTTCTCTGGTCAAGAAACCTGGAGCCCACAGAAGCCCATTCTGCTTAGGTCCCTGCAGCCTTTTGTTGTTGCCAGAATCCAGCCACAGAGTCCCTGCCGTGAGAGAGAATTGTATTTGCTGCACAGATGACGAATGCTCCAACTAGAAGCACACAGTGGAGACTAATGAAAGGAATCCACCCCTGGTCTTCTCAGATTGAGAAACAGTGCACATTCTATGCATGAGAGAGACTGCTGCCTCGTCTTAATGACTGGCTATGTCTGGAAGAGCAAGTCATCACCACTCTGCTGGAGATGTTTCCTGTCATAGCCAGGCCAAGGACTGAGAGGGGGTACAATAAGGAGCCCATCCTATCACCCCTTGGAACTCAACGTCCTTCATCTTTTCAGAAATGTCACATGCTTTTCATTCACTACGTTGATAATGCAAATATTAGAGATTTAAGTCAGAGATTCCAGAAGCCACTGGATAAGTCTTGTTCACCTCCACCTAGAGGAATTTGGGAGAAATTCATGGAGATCTGGAGACCCTTGAGCATATACAGTCAGCCTCATGCTCCTTCATTCTGAATGTTTCCCAAGGGATGCATGACATTATGCCTCCAAAGAATAACTCAGCCAATGTCCAATGATGCCCCTGTGGTCTGACAACTTTGCTTTCCTGATGTGTCTCATTCCAGCCACCAGCTGCAGGCTCATCTGGAAAAGGTTATTTATTTCCTGAGATTCCTCCAAAGTCTTTTCTCAAAGGCACTTTTTATTCTAGGTGCCCCAGTTCTAGAAGCAATTCATTTCTGCAGTTGACCACAGACCAGGGATCTTTATGGCAGGGCTAAAGCCAGACCTATTGTCTTAGTAACAAAAGTAACTTATTGTTACTTTTCTTATTCCTGGGATACCTGACACCCAAAGTTAAACAAAGTCATTTTGGCTCACAGTTTGTAGAGCTTTCACTCCACAGGTGGCTGGCTCCAAACCAAGGTAGCATGGCAGAGGAGAATCACAGAGGAGAAACAGTCCAAGGAAGATCAGGGCAGGCAGAAAACAGCAAGCAGTGAGTGACTACAGCAGTCCTCTTCCTGTCCCTTCTATTTATCCAGGCTACACATGCTTTGGGTGGGCTGCACTCACACCCAGGTGGGCTATCCCATTATGCACCCTCAGAATTATGTCAAAACCTATCAATGGACTAATTTATTAATCATACAGCCTCAAAGCCAGCATCATGCACTTAATTGCATACCACATACTCTAAGTCAAGCCACCTGTTAAGAACTTCATGAGGCTTTGGGTTGACATCTAGACCCAAACTATCACACCCTTGTTCACAGAAACCAACTTTCCTGAAGGTAAAGCAGGACTTTTGAAGACCACTGCCTCGTTCTTTCCAGCAAAATATTCCACATGTACATAGTTGACAATTTAATTACCAGGTGCCAGGAGTAGACATATTCCTGTGTGACTGGATGTTCTCTACCAAGTGAAATGATGGATTTTATCTATTTGCATTTATGTTATTAATGTGTATCTCTTAGTGCACTTGGTAGCAAGAGCGATATTTAAGCTGGAGTTTCAACTTGATTGATTTGGGAGCTTCCCAGAGGAGGAGGAGATCACCTTCTGGGTGTGTCTGGGTGGTCATGGAGGTGTGACCTTCAGTTCTATGTCTTGTCCTTACCCTCTTCCTCTCTGCTTCTGTTCTCCTGCTTTGCTTCCTGACTACCAGTCAACTGAGCGCTCCTCTTCCATCATCTCCTGCTGCCATGATAATCCTAACTTTAGCCAGTTGCCTATAGGCTGAATCCCCTGAAACCATGAGCCAATTAAACCTATCCTCCTTTAAACTGAGTGTGTCATCCAGCAATGGGAAAACTGATGATACAGGAAATTGGTAGCAGAGGGTTATGGTCATTATTGTGACTATAATTGCCCATGTGGTGCTGCAGAAGAAACTCAGAAAATTTTGGAAATATAATCCAGTGAAGGCCTAAAATGTTGTAATAGAGCCCAGTGATTGATTTTTATCATTGATCAGAAGACTAGAATGCTTACAAGAATGTGGCCAATAAAGGCCAGGTTCATGGTGTTACATGCTAGAATGTGGATTCTACTAGACATTAGACTAAAAGCCATGTATGGTATATTCTGACAAAGAGCTCGTTTATACTTTTTCCATTTCATTAAATTTTGTAGAAGGCTAAGTTTAAAAGATATGGACTAACTGATCTGGCAGAGAAAATTTCAAGAGAACCAAGGTTCTCTTGATGCAAGTTGTAGCATAGTACTGCTGCCATTTTTAGCCAGGTGTATGAGAACTGGAAGGAAAAAAATACCAAAGCAGGTCTTGAAAAAATCTAAATAATGGCCTAAAATAACCATTTGCAAAGTTGGGCCCAAAGGAACCATTTTCTGAATAGATTAAAGCCACTAAAAAGTTAACAAGTACTTTGAACCAGGACCAAAAAAAGTGTGTTATGGATATCGCAAAAATCAACAAGATCCCATTCATCTTGGGCTCAAGGTGCAAAAGTGTAAAGCATTCATTTTAAAGGAGTTTTTCTTGGGCTGTGTGCTGAAGAACAGCTGACTAAGTAATTGATTACCTAGGGTTCATGTTACCATGCACAGCTATCTAGGCACTCTGAGACCGTGGTCAAGGAGGTACTGCTAATGTTTGAGCTGGTGGCAGATCTTGGCATAATCCAAATGGTGCTGATCATTTTAGGCATGCAGAATGCAAAAGTTGTGGAGCTGTGGGGGCTTTGACTCAGATTTTAAAGAAAGGCCAGGCAGTGTGTCCCTCAGAGGAGTATGTGCGAAGCTATAAGAATGAAGCCTAAGGTGCAGTGGAGACCACAGGAAGTTAGAGATTCCAGGAATATGTAATGCCTGACTAGAAAATCTACAGGGTGTGAGCAGACAACCCAAGAAAAAGACCACGTGGACTACAACTGGAAAGACCATGGGGTGGAGCTGCCCAAGCCCTATTCAATTCACATTTTACCACATGTGCCCTAGAGGCCAGATGTGGAGCTACAGGATTTAAGTCTGCCTTGCTGGTTTTTCATCTTGCTTTAGTCCTTTTTCCTTTTTTAATTTTTTTATTTTCTTAAAGAATATAAAACAGTGATAGAAAAAAAAAAACAGCATTGGAAATGATTCAAAATGTCACAAGAGCAACAGGACCTCAGCAATGGCTGCTGCATCACATGATTCCATCCTGAAACTAGTTGTTCATGTTACCAGACATAAATGTGCAAGGCTATTTTTAAGATAAAAGCAAAACAAAACAATAGCAAAAATATCACGGGACATTCAAAAGAAAAAATGAGAGGAATTTTAAAAACAATTGGTCCTTTTATAACCTACTATCTGGAGTAGAGCTATGCACTCTCTACCATTGTATGTTGGGAATATGTAATTTGCTTTTTAAAATTTTCAGGAAGTCACAGTCATGAGTTTTCCTTGAATCTTAAAAGAAACTTTGGATTTGGAGTTCTCAGTAGTTCTGGGACCGTTAAGAGGGTAGAGAAAGCATTAGTGCATTTTTAGTGGTGCGCAGTGCAGCTATACTGTATGAGGCAGAATGAAGACTGCGTTTATTTGGAGATGAAGGATTATCTCAGGTGTCAAGTCAGTGTGGGGTGGAGCATGACAGTAAGCTGAATTTTGAATTTGATTGATTGAAGAGCATACTTTTGGGTGGTTTGAATGGCTCAGGGGAGCATGGCCTTGGGCTGAATATCTGATATGTGATCCCTGCTCCTTTTGACACCATTTCTGTCCTGATTCCTGGCCCCCATGAAGTGAGCAGCTTGTCTCCAGTCTGCACTTTCACTGTGATGCTCCTGCCTTGGAACCAGCTGACTATGGGCTGAATCCTCTGGAGTCAGGAGCCAAATTAAACTACTACTCCTTTACACGGTGGGTATCGGGTATTTGATCCAGCACAGATGAATACAGCAAATAAATACACTGTTTGACTTGGCAGTAGAGTAGCCAAGATGGTTGACAGAGACTGAAACATAAACTCTGATAAGTCAGGACACTCACCCTCACTCCAAGGTTCACTTCATTTTGGGCCTGAGCTGGGGCCAAAACTGCAGAACAACTCCACCTGACTTTGACCTGGGCCAAAAACCACAAAAACTCTCTTTTGGTAAACAAAATCCCCCCGTAAATAAATAAATAAATAAATAACACAGTGTTATGGTTTATGTCTAGTTGTCCCCCCAAAGCCTCATGGAGTCATTGGGCGGGGACTTCTAGAGTTTGAGACTTGATCCATGATCCCTGGGATTATGGGTTTTAGTACTGATGGGATTATGGGTGGAAGTACTTCTGGGATTATGGGTGTAGCTTAGGGCGGGAGCTAAGGCGGAGAGCCTGAATGTAATATAAAGA
>PVJA010036367.1:0-21213 GCA_004027025.1 Myocastor coypus
ATCCTCCTGCCTCAGCCTCCCGAGTGCTGGGATTACAGGCATGAGCCACCACGCCCGGCTCTTGAATTTGAATTATAGACATTTTAGCTTAACCAGTAATTTAAAAAATGTGATCAGATTGAGGAGCAGGACCAGGTACTCATCGTGGTTTCATTTCTTAGTGCTGTGACACTTGGTACATAGATGGGCAGTGACCCCAGCCCCATGGTATGCATGCCCTGGTCTCATCGTTGTTTGTAGACCTTCACAATTACCCAGTTTGGAATTAGACAGCTAGTGCTAGACCCTCAAGTAAAGGGAGGTTGTCTTCTATCTCTCTGAAGCTCCCACATTTCCAGCAGATTCCGGGATACATACAGTTGGTTTCTACTGCGTACACATCCGGGCCTCCCAGCCTGACTGCCAGGCAACCCATGAACTGGCAGAAAAAAATACCTTTTGTTTAATTGCCGAGTGACATATATAGTGGCACCATACTCAGCCACTATGCTTTTTACAGCCTCGGCTCATCCACCAGTAGAAGTAAAAGTTTTACATAAATGTGGAAACCGTGCTCTCTGTGTCTCAAAGCTCTAGAAGCGTTTCCAGTAATGCACCTGTACCTGTCTCATCCATTGTTGCAATGTTTCTCTGTGTAGAGGAAACAGATACCTTACTTTATGACTTCTATTTTAAGAGAAATATGAAATTTCAGTCCAACATTACAGAAGCCGCATCGTTTTAAAATAGGAAAAGACAAGAGCACCGTATTACACAAAATTAATGGTCACTTTGTGCCCTAATTCACTTAATCTTTAAGTAACACTGCACATGCCACATTCTTACCTCAACCTAATTGAGAATTATGAGAAGATAATGAAATTAATGAAAAGAAACATACAATGATCCATTGGAAGATACTGAATTTATGTATTTTTCTCTGACTCAACTCTATCCATTCATCTATCTATCTATCTATCTATCTATTGCCTGCCTGTCTATCTATCTATCTATCTATCTATCTATCTATCTATCTATCTGCAATTCATGCTATTCCATGATATACAATGAATGAACAGAATAAAGTCAACTATAAAAACTGTGGTTATTTTTGTGCCATTGTTTATTCTTCTAGTCATGTGTTCAAATTAACAAGCAGTCATGCCATAATCAAGGACAGTTACTAAGAAGTCACTGCAGTGACAGATGGGTACAGTTTCTCACCATAATAGCTGCAAGTGCCTCCTTATAATTGCTAGCTACTTCCATCACAAAAGCAATGGAGTTCAACGCATCTACGATGGTCCTACTTGAATCTCATAATCAAAGCAGAACTCAGCAGCTAACACTCCCCGAGGTCAACAGACAGGACCTGAGCACTGTCACTTGCTGACCCAGCTCTACTCTTCTGTGTCTAAGAGCAGTGAAGATTCTTCACTTGCACAGATGTAGGCATGGAATTATGATGCTGCATAATGAATCAGTGAAACTTCTGCCAATTTCAAGCTTTGTACTACAAAGATGCTTTCTTTGTTATATAAATTCACTTAACTTGTCTTTTTACTAAAATTATTTGATGTTCATGGTAAAATAGTTTGTAATTAGAAATTAAGGCCATCAGCTGACGAGAAGAAAGGATCCTAAATACTGAAAATCATTAACATTTGTATTTATTACATGTAGCTATTTTATTGTCCATCATTTAGAATGTCTATGTTTCTAACACAAATCTATGTATTAAAAGCCTAGGAATGGGTGTCTTTACTATGTCAGGAAAGTTCCCTCTGTGCTTTTGGATTCCAAGCATGATTTGAAATGAGGACCATTAGGGATATCTATATAGAGGATTAGAGCCTTTGAGGGTCTGTTGCTGATGTAGAAACTTTATAATACAGTGCAACCATATTTAGCAATAAAAACAAAATCTATTTGTGCATTAGCAAGGATGTTTTGAGTTGTGTCAGTTTAGGCAAGCTTGAACTGCTTTTCCCAGAATATCCTGTGCATGAGTATGGTTCACCTCAGCGTTATTCTTTTTTTTTTTTTTTTTTTTTTTTTACAACTGTGTCTCGATCGCTTTGCTCTTGTTGCCAGGACGATACGTGCCACACCCAAGTTAAGGAAGGAAAGGTTTACTCAGCTCACATTTTGTGGAGGTTTCAGCCCATAACCAGCTGGCTCCACAGCAGGGTGGTGAGGCACAGAGGAAAAGTTTCACAGGGGCAGAAGACAGCCAAAGCAGCGAGAGCTGGGGTGGGGCGGGAGTCGTTGCCTCCCTTACACTGCACATGGCTACCTGCCCACCACCAAGCTATCTTGATGGAGGATGTTTACTAAGTGAGGCCTCTGGACCGTTGCTGAGCCACTTACTTAAATTTCTAAACTTTGGCACAATGAACAACAGCCTAGGACAGCATGTCCACTGCACCCAGGATGCAGAGCTGCTGAATCAGTTAAGCTTCTAGACTGCACAAGTGGAGACCACGTATCAACCATAGAAAACCCACTGGGGGTTCATATCTTGTCTAAAGGTTGGAAGGCAGCGCTCCCTGCACCAGCCCGTATCCAGTGCTTACCCTTGCAGGGCACAAGGCAGGTGTGCACATCACACCCACGCTAGGAGGTTCACAGGAGTGTTGTGAAGCCGTGGTGGCCTCACAGACTCTCTCCATTTTCCACAAAGTTCCCTCTGTAGACTTCTCTGACTCCTGTCTCCGGGGAGCAGTTTTTGCTCTCGGATGAGTTTCTGTTGTAACTGCTCTCAGTATTAACATTACGCTTTAAAGACGGGGGATTCAGGGCTCCTAGACTAGCCTTACCAGTCCATTTAAATAGCATCTAATGCTCCGTGGGCATGGGCTGCATGAATAATATTGGGGGCGGGTGATCAGTAATAAAATAATTTCATCAACAAGAAAAGTCTTTGTGGTATTTTTTACTAAATAATTAAGGCATAAAACATTCTACTAGAAATAAGAATAGTTGGGTATGCTGGCACTGGGGAGCCTAAGGCTTGAGGCCAGCGAGGGTATGTGGTGAGCTCAAGGTCAGCCTGAACTACATCGCCATTCCTGTCTCAAAATAAATACATAAACAAATAAATAAACAGCAGCAACAACAACAAAACCAATTCTAACATAAGTGGGTTGATTGCTTCAGTGCTTGGGAGAACCTGATAAATGATGATCTTAGAGCTTCAAATTCTCCTATATCAGGAACATTGAAACGAGGGCAGCCATACTGTCCTGCGGACCAACTCCACCTTGGCTATCTGAGCTGCAGAATGAAGTCCCTTGAGGAAGAAGCAGGATGTCCTCTCTCCATAAAAAAGGCCAATAAATAACACCATTATATTTTAAACGGGTGAGAGGGCCTAGTGCAGGCCCTACGGGCCGTGGAAGGTGCCAGCCTGCTAATTGCTGCCCTGTACCTTGCAATGCACCTTTCCATGTTATGCAGAACAGAGCTGACTTTGAGGATGACCATTGTTTATTATAAATGGTGGCCATTCCACACTGTGGCATTCAGCTTGGGATCTTGTGAATATTGCAGCCAGGAATGTGGATGGTGTATGGAGAGCTGCAAAAAAGGGAGCAAAAGCCTGAGAGAAAAGCCATGAGAGCTACCGGCAGAAGGCCCAGGGGTGGAGCCACGTAAGACATTTGGAGCTCACAACTCGTCATAGCTTGCGTCGGATGTTCCACATGGAACTACAGGACTCAATGTTTGCCCTTCTGGATTTTGGACTGGCCTTGGTCCCACTGATTTGTATCCTGCTGTGTATACCCTTTTAGAATGGTAGCACTGATCTAGTGCCTTTGAATGTGGGAAGTATTTAACTTCATTTGGACAGGGGCTCACAGCTAAGAGTTTGCCTTGGATCTTGGAGGCTTGGACTTTTCAGCATTGCTGAAAATGTTGGGACTTTGGCAACTCTTAGAGATGGACTGAAATGCTTTTTTGCATAAAGGGATGAGTATGGGGGGCAGGGGCAATACTTCATGGTTCTAATGCTATACAGTGTTCAATTTGTAAAACGTTTAAGCTTGTCTATGTACCTGGAAATTGGCTTGAACAAGTAGGTGTCTAGTTGGCAAGTTGACAAGGGACAAGTTGTGGTAGATGATACATTGTGCCAACTTGAGGAAGCTTGGCTGGATGGGCTTGGCTGGTTCTGGGCTGTGGGGGCTCCATCCTGCAGGATGTTGAGGGCCTGCCCTGAGACATGATTGGCCCAACCCTGGGGTGTGATTGGTTCCACCCTAGGGCCAGACAAGCCGCCCCAGAGAGACTCAGCACAAAAGGTGTATAAAGGAAGTTGAGGAAGACTCCATGTGGCCCAGCCCAGCCCAGCCTTGCCCTGCCCTTCTTCCTTGGAGAAGTCCTAGTCTCTGGAGGAGTTTGATCTTCACATCTGTGCCACCTCCGAGGAGCACCGAGAGAGGCTGGACGGATGCCACAGCTGCTGGTCCTCCTCTTATGCACTTTTTGTGCCGAGGCACTCTGGAGTGACCCGGCTGGCCCTAGGGTAGAACCAATCACACCCAAGGTGGGACCAATCATGTGTCAGGGCAGGCCCTCTGCATCCTGCAGGATGGGGCCCCCACAGCCCAGAACCAGCCAAGCCCATCCAGCCAAGCTTCTTTACCAACTGTAACACTAAGCTTTGTAAAAGCAGGGAGTGCAGGGGAAAACAGAATTCTGACATCTGCTGCCTAGGTGAAACTTGAATTGCTCCTTGACCTGAAGCACAGTGAGAGACAGCCTTTTGAAGTAAAAGGAGAGCAAGCACACTTCCACTCTTCTGCTTTGTAAGAAGAGGCATGTTCCACAAAGTATCTTCCCCGACTTGGGAGGCAGACTGCCGCTGATAATGTCAGGCCGCTTTAATGTTGTTACTGAGCCGCACAAGCTCCTATTAGTTTTAATTGGGATGAGGAGAGTAAGAAGTTCTGAAAGGGCTTGCAGCTGCTATACAAGGCACCTCTCTGCTTGGGCAGATCTGACTTGCTTGTGGTGATCGCGGGAGGCAGCAGCAGCAGAGGCAGCAACACGATAGGCCACACTGGGCCGGCCACTGTATCAGCACGTGTCCTTAAGCTATAAGGCTATCCAATCTCCTGTAGGCAACGTTTTACATTTTTGAGTTACAGTATCTGCCTGAGGACTGAAACTTCACGTACCCTGGATGCTTGACAATGGGCCTGCAAGTTAGCCTACAAACCAGCTGCTCTGCCTGTCCTAGCACCGTCTGATCTACCAGTTCATCGGCTGGATAAACACAACTTCTCATCATCTTATGTGAACCAAGGCAGAATACTCAGCTTAACTAAACCCATTGGAGAAACATGTAATTGCCACAAATGAGTTATATAGATGCTCGTGGCTAACTTTTTTAAAAATGTATTTAGTTGTTGCAGGGTCTCACTACACAGCTTGGACTTGTGGTGATCCTCCTGTTTTTAGTCTCCCCAGAGCTAGCATTACAGGCATGCACCACAACACCCCTGAGGGTAGGGTTGGCATGGCATGTGGCACTAAGGATTGAGCTGTGGTCCCTGCACTTCCCTAAGTTTGCCTAAACACGCATTTTAGTCTCCTGAGCTGTCTCACAAGCCCTGATAATTTAGTTATACAGTCTCCCTCCTCCTGAGCTTTACCTATGGCCGCATGGAGAATTACGTAGGCAGTTGGTTCAGAAACTAAAGGGCCTTGACCAGGCTTACAGAAGGGTCTGTAAAACAATATGCCCTAGCTGGAAAGCAATGGGTCATGGTGTCCTGAACCCTACTGTGGAACAACTTTGAGAAAGCCATGAAAGAGAGAGGTGAACAAAAAATTCTCTCAATGAGTAGAACTTCAACT
Source organism: Myocastor coypus (assembly GCA_004027025.1). Lineage (NCBI taxonomy): Eukaryota > Metazoa > Chordata > Mammalia > Rodentia > Myocastoridae > Myocastor > Myocastor coypus. The sequence continues at coordinate 5,845 of PVJA010036367.1, forward strand.
GGTGTCCTGATGTTTTTCTTAATGAACGATGAGTGTCTATGTGTCTGTGTACATACCTACACACACTCTCAATGGTTGGCAGCGGTAAATGGTTTGGGTGGAGGCTCGAGGAATAGAAAGGACATGATTAGCTCTTTGTTGCAAAGGGATATGCAAGCTTCTCTGAATAAAGTATGAAGATACGCGCTGGCATGTGACTGTTCAGAGTGGTATCAGAGGGAATATATTACTAATCTTGGGAACAGCAGAGTTGAAAGTGCAATGATCTTTTCACCCAACCTCTCCACTATTTTCTTTAGTAAGTTCATGACAAAAATGTGGTCATGGATGTAAGCACAAAGCGTTTTTGTGGTGTCTGTAAAATGGACTGCACTCATTAATGGTGAGCTGGAAATGGCTGTGGCTCCCTTCCCAAACAGCCCATGGTGGGCGTCAATACTGAGTAGGCTTCCTCAGAGGATGCCATGCTCTGAAGAGTTCAGTCACCAGGAGCAGGAGCAAGGTGACTGAGTTAGAATTCTGACACAAAGGAAATGGAAGTTCTTTATTTTAATTGGGTAACAGGTCAGAAATACACTTTCCTTTCCTGCCTACTGAATTTTGTTAACATCACCATCTGCTGACCTACAGAATGGTCACTCATCCCCACGCTAGGAATACACAGCTCTCTTGGCTGTCGAGCTCAGTTTTCAAGGACCGAATGTGGCCCTCAGCTCTGCCCTAGGAAACCATTTTTTCCTTGAATGACTTGACCTGATTGAGGGCAAAAGAACCTTCTGAAGCCTGACCATAGGCCTAGGTGGCAGAACAGGTGCTGGGCTTCGGGATGTGACGTGGCCTTGATTGCAGGACATTGTTTATTGTTCAGCAATGATTTGTTAACTAGAGACTGGTAATAGAAATGCATTTAGAATTTGTGATCTTAGATGTCCCAGAAAAAGATGTTAATTTTTTGGTTTTAAAGGAACCAGTGAAGTAAGCCTGCCTTTCAAAAAACAAAGTCAAGATGACTTTATTCTAAACAGCAAAATCTGGATAATCAGCTTGAGTTCTCTTTTTCTAAAATAAGTAGCACACATGTATAGAATAAAAAATAATACAGACAAGTAAGTTCATGTATATCACACAGGCTTTTTTTTTTCTAGTTACACTTGAGAAAAGGAATTCTTTTTTGAAAGAAAGGCCTCTATTATATAATCATAAAAGGAAAAATTACCATGATGAATATGCATGTATTTTAGACTTCATGTATTACTTGAAGAAAAACACCAATTCTGCGTGTTAACCAATGTAATTACAAACCTAAATGGAGTGAAATGCTGCAGAGTCAGTTCTTATTGTGTTATTGCAAATGATTCATAGGAACTTGAAAGAATCAATAGGCAGAGGCTCCACAATGCTGAATATCCATCCCCGGAAGGCCCTTGTATCGCATCAGTGCACATTCACACACAAGCATCCCTTGTCTTATTTACAGATGAGCAAACCAGCGGGACTGAGCCGCACTGCTCACATTTGCAGTGAGTGACTTGAGAGCATGGCTCCGAAGGCAGGGGGAGAGGAGGAGCCGCAGAGCATGGAGCACAGCTGCTAAGCCTGCAGCCTGATGCCCATCCTGGGGCATCGCTCCATTCCAGACCTCCCTGGTTTTTCTAGAGGCCTGAGCACTGACATTAGCATGCAACTGTATTCCAAGTTTTGCACTTTTGTGGGTTTCATCTGTTCAGCTACTTAGACATCAGAACTACTAAACGTGACATTTTCTAAATACCCTGTGAGTGCCTCTGACAAAGTCTCGTAGGAAAATAATAATTGATTTGAGAAATCTCAAAGACTATTTCTGAGTGGTATAGATATCGACTCCAGCGCCCGAATCTCCATCCTCGGATGCTTCTACAGTCCTGAGTACCTACACTAAAACCTGTGGGCTCTGTCATGAGCGAGTGAGGCCCACGGACAAGGCACTGGACTCCTTTAAATCCTGTTTATGATCTATGGAATAAATAAAAAGTAATTAATCTCCTGCAGTTTATCTATGAGAACTGCAAGATAAGACACAGTAATGTGAAATCCTCGTTGTAAAATTCCATTTGTGGGGCTGGTGAGATAGCTCAGGGGATGAAAGTGCCTGCTTAGGCAAGCTTAGGCAAGCACAGGGGCCGCAGTTCAATCCCCAGCACCAGAAGCCGCTCCAGCCCCACCCCCATGGTGGGCTGATCTAGCCCGAGTTCAGGTGTGGTAGTCCACACCTGTAATCCCAGCCCTGGGGAGGCTGAAAGCAGGAAAACCACCATGAGTCTGAGCTGCATAGTGAGATCCTGCAGCAAACAAATATACAAAAATAAAAAATTTAAACAAAAATTTACTTGCATACCTACAAACCCACCAAACTAAATCCAATGGGACTGTGTGTTCTGTGACAGTCAGGGTAACCTCTCGATTTAGTGAGTACCTGTCTTAAAATAAAACTTCAAAGAAATTTAGGTGGGGCCATAGTTTAGAAAAAAAATGGCTGCATTCAGTCCCCAACATTGCAAAAAGAAAATGTGTTGCAAGTAGTCACTGAACGATATAACAATACCTATAACTATTTTATAAGAAATCCAGATTTGCCAAGTAAACAGCTATGACTGACCACATTTGGAACAAAACAGAAGTTATATATCAACTTTTTTACTGTAAACAAAATAAGAAAAGCGAGAGGTAGCTGTTAGATATGGTGCAGATAAGGCGCACAAATTCTTTAGAGTAATTGCCTCTTTATTCCAGCTTGAAAACAAAAGTCATCTGTTTTCCAAATGTCTGGCTTCCTCCGTCCCAGCCCTCGTCTCAGCAATACCTTATTTACTTGTTTCCTAATGAATTGCTGCTGCTTTTTTCTTGGCGTTGTCTACTCTGGAACAAAGCACACATACTGAAGGCCCTAATTAAGGCTCACCCAAGTGCCGCTCGCTACCGTGAATGCAATCTGCCGGCTGCAATCAGGAGAAATGACCCCACATTGGCGGGCTGGCCCGCCCCTGCTGCTGTGCAGAAATGGGACAACGTGTGCATGTCAAGTGGAGGGCCTGGGTGACTCGGGCACAAAATGAAAAATGACAGACTCTCTCCCATGAAAAATGACACTGTTCCACAGCAAGCGAACATTAAAGCAGCTTAGAAAAACCACAGAGAATGTGTTTGGCTGGAAATGGAAAGAAAGAGGATTCTCTATAGAAAGAAAACAGGTAACTTCTATTAGGACAATTTTATCTCTCTGTAAAGTTCTAAAATTAAATCAGGCTTGAAGGGAGTTTATGTAATTTTGATTGACTGGCGCCCTATATTAAATGTAAAAAGGAGTTAAAATGGTTAATTTATGTATCTTTTCTGACCCAGGGGTAAGACCTAGGAAGTTATATTTCAAGCCACTTCATGGATACACTAATGCTTTTCAGAACGTATTCCTCAAAACGAGCCCTGAGCGGAACATGTGGAAATTCTTTCTGCCCGAGTCACTCACTCTGCCATAGCTCTACGACCAACCACAGGCACTGGGCTTTCCCCCACTAGTCTGCCTCATGGCTTTTGATCCACAATCTTGCAAGAGTAGCAACACACTCGGCAAGGTTGTGTGAGAGGGATCTTCACTCATAAACCTCTTCATTGTTTTCGTCTTCCACTGTTCTGTGTTCTCATGCCTAACACCACAGAAATTCCTTCTGACAAGATAATTAAGGTATCCTCAGTGAGGCATAGCTGTTCTGCTGGTCCCCAGACCCACTGTCTGAGAGCTGAGGCAGACGCTGGGCAGCTGTAGAGTCCTGGCGAGTCCAGCCCATGCCCACCACCAGGGCAGAAGCTTTGCAGAGTACCAGGTAGTCTCCCAGGCAGAGGCAAGAGTCCCACCCCGCTCCTCCAGGGTAGCAGGAATCTTACTGACCCATGCTCCACTCCCTCCCAAGACTGCTGAATCAGGGTGATCACTGGGAGCTTCAAAATTGTGAAAAGAAAGGAGCAAAAGGCAAGCTAAGCCCACCAGAACAGATTTAGAAGAACATGACAAGCAGACAAGATTTAGAAGAACATGAGGACCATTGGTATAGCTCAGCGAACTATACCACAGGAGCCAGGGTTCGATCTCAGGAACCTCATGCCATGCCAGCCCTGCTCTTGAGAATGCTAGGTCAACGATGGACTCCGGGTGTGGTGGCGCGTGCATGTAATCTAACACTTGGGAGGCTGAAAACAAGAGGATCACTGTGAGTTGAAGCTGCGTAGTGAGACCCTGCACACACACACACACGCACACACACGCACACACACACACACACACACACACACCTTAAAAAAAAGAACATAGAAGTCACACAACTGAAATGTCTGAAATGATAGTTAACTGAAGAAGAAATAAAAGTCCATCAGGCTATAGAGAAATAAGGTTAGAAATAATTTTTCAGATCAAAAATAATTATGAGAAACATTAAAACACTGTTTGCATATCTAAAGAAGAAAGAAGAGAAGAGAAGAGAAGAGAAGAGAAGAGAAGAGAAGAGAAGAGAAGAGAAGAGAAGAGAAGAATGATGGAAACATGAAATGAACAATACAGAAAAGAATGAGAATACAGAGTCAAGTTGATATCCAGAAAATTAAGAGTTCCACTGAAAGTTGGCAAAGATGCTTCAATGAAATGCTTCAATGAAATGCTTCAAGAGCTTGAAGGCAGGGATGAGGCAAAAAGAAAGAACTCCTCAAACCAACAAAAAAACCAAGACATGGTGGTGTGTGCCTGTAATCTCAGGGCTTTGGGGGCTGAAAATAGGAGGATCACTATGGTCCATGTAGCGAGACCCTGTAGACCCTGTACAAAAAAATACATGATGAAAAAACAGAAAAGAACCAATCAGCAGCTACAAGATGATGCAAAGATAAACAATATAACACTAATAGGGTCAGAGCAACATCAGGAGTCAGCACAAGTGCCATAAGAAGAATGCTTGCAGAAGCGGTAGCAAAAGATTTCCCAAGTATCAAAAATAATCTGACATTTGGAAAAGTGAGGCCTATAGAATTACAATTAGCCATAATCAAAATAAATCTACACCTAGATGCATAATAACCAAGATCCCAGAAACTCAGTAAAAGAACAGAATACTAAAAGCTGTTAGAGAAAAGAAGCAAAACTCCTACAGTGGAAAGCCCATCAGAATAATCATGATGAGTTTCTTAACACAGACAATCAAATCAAAAAGATCTTTGAGTGAAGCATTTCAGGACCTGAGAAAAGAAAATAATTTACTGCTGAGATTGATGCACCCCGGAAAACTATCTATAAAATTTAATGGGAGAGGTTAGATACTTCCATGACAAAGAACAACCAATAAAGTTCATGAATACAAAACCAGCTCTGTAATGCATACTGACAGATATTCTAGAAGAGACTGAAACACCCACAACTTCAAGGACAGAAACAGCATGGGACCATCAAAAAGATTATATAATTAAAAAGAGGGGAAAAATATGGAACTTATGGCAGGAAAACAATATGGTAAAATAAGCCAATACATATTGGTTACAACCAAATATTTTCAGTTTACCAATCAAAAGAAACAGACTAGTATAACAGATTAACAAATAAAATATCTGTCAATGTTCTGTATACAAGAAACATTTAAGTCAAAAAGAAGTTCACAGACTGAAAGTCAAAAGGTAAGAAATAATGGTTCATGCAACAGCAACCCAGAAAAAAGCAAGGGTAAAAACTCTGCTTGCTAGAAAATCAACTTCAAAGCAAGAATGATTGAAATATATAAAGAATGTAACTGTATACTTAGTAGAAGAAAACTGTAAGAGGAAGACATAACAATCCTAAAGATATATGTACTCAACGTAGAAACACCCACTACATATGACTAATTTTTCAGCCATGAAAAATCAAGTGAGCAGTAATATAATTGTGATGAAAGACTTCAACATACCACTTTCACATACACACACACGCACACACAAATAGATTAATCATGGGAAAAATATCAAAGAAATTATAGAACTAAACTAAACTGTGAAGAAATGGATTCAGAAGACCTCTCCAAAGTGTTTCATCCAGCAATGACAGAATCCACATTCTTTTCAGTTGCACATTGGACGTTCTCCAAAAAAGATTGTATGCTAGCATATATCGCATACTAAAGCAAATGCAAAGAAATTGAAATTACCCAATACATACTATTTAACTATAGTGCAATAAACTAGTAATTATTGACAAAAGAAACCACAAACATCATAAATACATGCAAATTAAATAACAACCTCCTGAACAATCAGTGGGACACGGATAAAATGTTTGAAAAATTATTATTGTTGTTATTATTATTATTATTATTATTATTATATATTATGGCCAGCTCAGCCTGCCCTGTGGGTGGGGCTGGTACAGCATGTATTACCAGGGATCAAATCATGGTCGCTGCAGTTGCCTAAGCCTTTGTAAGCAAGCACTTTAGACTGCTGAATCATCTTGTTGCTAATGAAGTTAAAGAAGCTAAACAACATTTCCTATCAAATGAAAATACAGACAAAATTTTTCAGGATCTGTGGAATACAATGAAAGCTGTCTGAAGAGGGAAATTTATAACAGTAAATTTACACTTTGAAAGAATAGAACAATTTCAAATGAAAAAGTCTTATGCTGAAAACCAATCTCTAGAAAAAGAAGGACAAATCAGGCTCAAAGCTCAAAGGAGGGAGGAAATTATGAAAGATTAGAGAAGAAATTAATGCAGTGGGGAGAAAGAAAACAATACAAATAATAAGTTGAGGAGCTGGCTCCTTGAAAGAATACACAAAAATGATAAATCTGACAGCCTTATAAAAAAAAAAAAAAAAAACCTCTCAAATTCATGCAATAAGATATAAAAAGTGTGAGATCACTATAGACCCTATAAAACTCAGAAGGTCATCAATACCTACTTTGAAAAACTTGATTATTATTTTTTTTAATTTTATTTATTTATTTATTTATTTTTCTTGTTTCAGAACCTTTGTTTGTTTATTCACTCATTTTTATGGCTGGCTCAGCCCGCCCCGAGGGTAGGGCTGGCGCAGCATGTGGTGCCGGGGATCGAACAGCGGTCCCTGAAGCCACCCAAGCCTTCCCATACAGGCGCTTTAGACCACTGAGCCATCCCGCCAGGCCCCAGAAAAACTTGATTATTGCAAGCTGGAAAACACAAGGAAATGGACCATTTCCTAGATACCCATGAATTGCCAAAACTGAGTGAACAACCTAAACAGACTCTGAATAATCTGACAACAGGAAACAAAATTTAAAATGTAATAATAATTAAAAAAAAAAAAAAACTACCGACAGAGAAGAGCCCAGGTTATGATGGATTCTCAACTGAATTCTTCATAAAATTTAGAGAAGATTTTATGCCAGCTTTCCTCAAACCCTTCAGTGAGATTGCAAGGGAAACAATTTTCCCAAGCTCATTTCTGGAAGAATGCATTATTCTGACAACAAAATTAGAAAAGACTCAACTAAAAAAGAGAACTACTGGCCAATCTTGTTCATGAGCATAGAAGCAAAAATCTTTAATAAGCTACTAGCAAATAGAATGCAGCAAAACATCAAGAAGACTATACATGACTAAGTAGGATTTCTTCTGGGAATGCCAGGATGGTTTAATATATGGAAATCCATAAATGTGAAACAGCATATCAATACAACCAATGTAAAAAACCACTTGACCACTTCAAGTGGTGCAGAAAAATCTTTTGACAAAGTCCAAAACCCATTCATGATAAAAAAAAAAAAAATGTAAGAAAATCAGAATACCTGATGTATATCTCAACCTGATAAAAGCTATATATAAGAAACCAATGGCTAACATCATACTAAGTGGACGAAAAATGAAAGCCTTCACTTTAAAATAAAGAATGAGACAAGGATATCCACTGTCACCAGTCTTATTCAACACATTTGTGAAACATTAACCGGAGCAACTAGACAAGAGGAAAAAATAAAAGGAATAATCATTGGAAAGGAAGAAGCAAAATTATCATCATCTGTAGATGACATGGTCCTCTACATAGAAGATCACAAAAACTCCACCAAGAAACTTAGAGGTTTAATAACTAAATTCAGAGTGTAGCAGGATAAAAAGTCAACACTCAAAAAAGCAATAGCACTTCTCCACACGAACAGTGAATGCACTGAGAGAAACACTAGAGAAGCCACAATGGTCACAATAACATTCAAATACTGAAATACTTAGGAATTAATCTCACAAAGAAATTGAAAGATTTTTACAGTGGAAATGAGAGTAATCTGAGTAAAGACATTGAGGAGGGTTAAGCCAATGTAAAGGCACCCCTGGCTACTGTGATAACAACAGCATGGTGCCCACACAAAAACAGATCTGAGGATCAAAGGAATCGATTGGAAGATGCAGATACCACTACGAACACGTGTAGCCACCTTACCTTCGACAAAGGGGCCAAACATGTTCACTGAAAGAAACACAGCTTCTTTAACAGATGGTGCTGAAAAACTGACTTTGCACATGCCAAAGGCTAGAATTAGACCCATTTCTATCATTATGTACCAAACTACAGTCAAGAAGGATCAGAGATTTAAACGTTAAAACAGAAACACTGAGACAGGTGTGGTGGCGCACGCCTGTAATCCCAGCACTCGGGAGGCTGAGGCAAGAGGATCGGTGCAAATTTGAGACCAGTCTGGGCTACAAAAGAGAGCTCAAGGCCAGCCTGAGCTGCATGACGAGACCCTGTCTCAAAAAGACAAAAAAAAAAAAAAAAAACACTGAATCTTCTGGTGGAGAATGTAGGTAGAAATCTTCAAGACATAAGGGTAGGTAGAGAGTTCATAAACAAAAATTAAACTGAACTGGAAATACTTCAAAGCCTCAAAACTAGGATCTCATCTTTTTTATTTATTTTTTTTAATTTTATTTATTTTATTTGTTTATTCACTCATTTTTATGGCCGACTCAGCCTGCCCTGAGGGCAGGGCTGGCACAGCATGTGGTGCCGGGGATCGAACCGCGGTCCCTGAAGCCGCACAAGCTTGCCCAAGCTTTCCCAAGCAGGCGGTTTAGACCACTGAGCCATGCCACCGGGCCCCTCATCTTTTTTAAAAGTTTCTGCACATCAACAGAAATCATGAGCAGAGTGAAAAGAAAACCAACAACATGAAAAAAAAAAAAAAAAAAAACCCACAAATTATAGCCAACTGCTGTTCTGTAAAAGGCTTTCTATCTACAACCTATAGGGAGTTTTAATAAAAATGAGGCCACCAAATTCAAAGACCCAGTCTAAAACTGGGCATCCAAGATGAATACAGACATCTCAGAAGAACAAATAAAATATATGAGAACAAGTTCAGCATCATTGCTCATTCGAGAAATGTTGATTAGAACAACCCTCTGATTTTTTCATGCCCCAGAAAGAATGGTTATCATCAAGTAGTCAACCAGCAACATATGCTAGACAAGCTGTCAGGGACAAAGGAACTCTTCTGCACTGTTTGTGAGACTATAGCCTGCCACAATCACTATGGAAATCAGTGTGGATATACCTCCAAAAGCTGGGACTGAAGGTTCCATTCAGGCCAGCTAGTCCCCTCCTGAGGATTTTTTCCAGAAGCACTGGAAGCATCAAACCACAGTGATTTATGTGCTGCCAGGTGTATAGCAGTGCATTTGGTCATAGCTAACTCTTGGAAGAAACTCAAATGCCCATCAACTGAGGAATCGATAAAAAAAGATGTAACTTTATACAATGAAGTATTACACAGGTATAAAAAGGATAAATTTGAAGATTTTAATCTGTAAATGGATGCAATTAGAGACCAGACTCTTAAGTGGAATGTATCAGACCTTCATGTGCAAATACTGTCTTGTCCCCTCAGTGTAAGAATCTGAAAGACTAAATAAAATGTACAAGGTACAAAAGAAAAGGGAATCCAACTGCTCAGCAGGATGGATTTACCGAGATGAGGAGAAAGGCAGCAGAGGAAGTGACGGAAGTAGGTATGTCTGTGTGTACATGCAGGATGGTTCAGATAATTTTGCTGTGGATTTCTGGGGGCCTAGGGAAAGGAGCAGTTAATGCTTAATCTTTTTCTACAGTTTTGTTTTTTATCTTGTGATTTTTTAACTTCTTTCCTTTCTTTTTCCAATTTTGCATACGTATGTCTGGTAATACGAACCACTAATATGAAGACAGCACTAGGTGATACAACAAATACTGCCGAATTCATATGATTTTTGTTTAGCGGAATTCTGTGTCATTTCTGATTTTTTTTTTCTTTCTTATTATTCTGCATCCACTTTGATAAAGAGTTTTCTTTCTAGTTTTAATGTATTTGGTACAGGACGTATAGGTTTTCACTACACAGCTCAGTATCCCAGTGATCGTCCTGTTTTCAGCCTCTCAAGAGCTGGGGTTATGGTGGCATGCTGCCACACCCTGTCTCAGGCAATGTCTCAGAGTGCCCTGCGGGCGGAGGCAGCACAGCATGCTGGGGGTCGAACCCCAGTCAGTGCACCTGCCTAAGAAGTCAGCTTTAGTTTGCTGAGCTATCTGGCCAGGCCTAGGTCCTCTTTTCCTGGAGAAGTGCTTCGCTTCCATTATGGAGGGCTCTTACGGCTGATGGAGGCAGGAGGAATGTTGGATCTCACAGCCCTGAATTGACCTTGGAGCTCCCTGCATCCTCGCTGGGTGTTCTTGACTGTATCATTTTATTGGTCTCTGCTCAGATTGGAATTTCGGTCTTAAAGCATCATTAAATAACACTCAGGAATAATTGGGCATTAAATGATAGAATGAGGTATCTGCTATGCCTAAGACAGATGACTGCTGCTTAAAATTGCCTTCATTGTGTTTAGTTTCGTGAAGTGAAACTCACATTCAGATGTCTTCCGGTCCTACCACTGACCGTAACCTAATGAAAGTCAGGACTGCGTTCGCGCTGTTTCTGTAGTGAGCTATCACTCTTGGCACCATGGCCTCACTCGTTGCTGCTCCAGCAAGTGCTGAAGGTCCACGCTGATACTGATATCTTTGCAAACTGAGTTAAAAAAAAAATAGTATTAAAGGCTCCTAGAACAATGTTACAGAACCATTTTTAATGTCAGAAAAACCCCTATGTTCTTATGCCTTCCTCATGGGTAGAATTAAGCAGCCTGCCTGGCCTGCCCTCCACAGCCATACCTCCCGGGCTCTCCCACTCCGGGAAGTCTCTCTCCAGGAACGTGAGCTAGTTACCTGTACTTGCCCTTGTTCCTCCCTCATCTGGAGCCCCTTCCCACCTTCTTTACAGCGTACCCATATCTCAAGCATAGATGGAAAATGCCCGCTCCAAGAAGCATTGCTCCTTGGCGTGAACCCTATGGCCTTTCTCAGGGTGCCTTCCCAGAGCCTGGCCTCAAGGCAGCCTAGATCTGCACCTACCAGAAAGCCATCACGTAAATGTTTCTTAAATTACCGAAAAACTATAATTATTTCAGAATGTCATCAGTTGACACTTTTAATCCACTAGGAATTTATCAAGACAGGAGATGGACTTCTAGATAGGGGTCAGCCTATCTAGGCAGGTAGCGCTTGTGTACGGAACCAAGTGTGCAGCTAGCCAGAGAGGAACTGGCATGCTTTTCAGGTACTTTGATGAAAGCTTTGCATGCTTATCATGCGTATTCTTTGTGTTCCTATTATGTATATGAGGAAAAAAGGATTAAGCCACACCAACTGACACACACATGAACTGAGCTTTCTTAATAAGAGAGTAGCTGAACATTTAAATACCTTAATTGTATTTAGTATTATGTATAAAACTATATGCTAAAAGCTACATGAGGGGCCCGGCAGAATGGTTCAGTGGTCTGAAGTACCTGCTTAGGAAAGCTTAGGCAGCTGCAGGGACCGCGGTTCGATTCCCAGCACCACATGCTGCACCAGCCCTGCCCTCAGGGCAGGCTGAGCCAGCCATAAAAATAAATAAACAAACAAAAGTTCTGAAACAAGAAAAAAATACAGAAAATAAAAATTAAAAATAAATAAAAGCTACATGATATGCTTGGTGCATTGATTGTTACGGTAGTATGCGATGGTGACCAGTATTATTTGTAAGAGAAACTGGATCTCAGTGAGGATGCTGGTGCTCAAACGGTGCAGTTCTAAAGGTCAGGAAGGTTGAGATGAGAGCTCAGGTCTACAGGAAACTGAAACCCAAGCTCTCGAAGATCTACCGCGTTGTGAAGACCGCTCTAGTGAATATAATCTTCTAGATAGCCATTAACACAAAAGTAAGTAATGTTCCAAAAGGGATATCCTATGCTATTAAAGAATATGATCTATGAAATGAAATAATATGAAATGTGAAAATGTGCACCTCCCAACCTGCTAGATGTCTGTTATGCTGAGTTTGTGTTCTCTAAAATCAAATTATGAGTTTTAGGAAAAGCAGAGATTAAGAGTAGGAAATAGTTACTGAATGGGGAGAGATATGATTGTATGACTACTAAGAGGGAGATGAGGCCCCAGAGGCATTGTCAAGGACCCCACTTTTGGGGGAAGTTTTACAGAACAATATACATAAGGTCAAATCATGGGATACAGCTATAAATAACTAGTAATGGTAGAAATACTGACCCTTAGGAAATAGTCATGCAATGACAAAATAGGAATGCAGGAAAGAACAAAGGTCTTTTCTAGGAAATGGTGACTCTGGAGGTGGTGGTCACTCGCGGGTGACCGGTGTCTATGGAGGCTTCATTAAGCCTCCTGTTTGTGTTTGTGCTTTGAAGAAGTGTACAGTCTTGGCTATTCTGGCTTTGTCTTGAGGCCTCATCTCCAAAGATGTGTTTCTGGCCATCCTTGAGATGACTGAGTTCCACCTTTGTCCTGGATCTCTCTCTCTGGTCTTTTCTGATTGCCTGTAACATTTTTGCCTTTTTTAATTGACTGTATAATACTTTAGAAAAATACAGGTAGCAGATGCTCAAACCTGATACCTAGGCAGAACTTCAGTCTTCAGAGGATTTGAGCCTATTAGCTTGGGTTTGATCAACATGCCAAGCATCTGTTACAGCTCTCAAACCCTGGGAGGCAAAGGGTCACAGCACGGTGAGGCACATCACACACTATCAGGATGCTATTCCCTGGAATAGAGGCTCTGAAGAGATGACAAGAAAGCATGTCTATCCCCTACGGTCAGCCTGCCAAGATGCTGTGGGGCATCTATTTTAATTCCATTCATTAAAAGGTTCATTTATTTGCTACAAAGTAAAACTTTCAAAGTTTAAAGTTAGTCTCATCCTCCTCACCATTGTAGGAAAAGTTATTTTCCCTCATTCTTCCATTTTGTTTCAATGAGTCTCTGGATTATCTTCCAACTTGACATAAGGTTAATCTCTGCCCATATCTCTGTGTTTTACAGAGGCCTCTCGAGGCCTGGTGACTACCACTGTGTGACATGTAGGTCACCACCCAGTGGGGGAAATTGTTGGCTGGGCAAACCTGGCAGCACTGAGCAGCACTTGTCTCTGCCCAGTCTCTGTGCCTCCCTGCCAGGCAGCACCCTAGATAAGGGAGAAACCTGAGGCAAGTTTGAATCGGTGGCAGATTCAGGAGTCTGAGGTACAGAAAGTCACCTTAGATCCAGCTGGAAGGGAGGGAGACACTTTTAAATTGCATGAGTCTAAGCCACAAACAGTGGCTTCTATGACACACTGAGCCCTTCTCAACGCATGTCTGGATTGTGATGCTATGGCAGAGTTTTCTGCATGAACTACAGAAAGATGTCTTCAGTTTTCTCTTCTACTTTAATAAGGGATGTTATTTAACTGGGCCATCCTTGAATATGTAAATGAATTCTTGAATATGTAAATGAAACCTTGAATATGTAAATGAATCCATGTAAGTGGGCAAAAGCAAGTCAGTCACCGGCCACCACATCGGCGTCTTGGTAGATGTTCCTGTGGATATACACTTGTTGAACCAAGCTTCACCGATCTCCAAGATATTTCTGGCATACTTTCACAGCACAAGTACTGAGATGATGATAAAGACATTAAAAGGTCTAAGGCGCTGGCGAGGCAGGGAAGATAATGGCAGCCATCAGAGAGCACACAATCATTAAAAGTGCAGGAAGTACAAGCAAGCAGCTTGGAAGGACCAGAAGAGTGACGGCCGATTGGATTTTCCAGGACCAGCTGAGGCTGCTGGGGAAAAAGACAAAGCACAATAGAGATCTCAAGGACAATAAGAGAGAGGGAGCCATCAGCCACGTTAAGGGCCTGTGGGCCAGGATGGTCAAGCAAGGTACAGACCTAGAAAGTGGCAGAGCTATGCACCAAAGGCTATGCTATCTCCATGAATGAGCACTACCAGGCAGAGGTCTTCGGCTAACAGAAACAAGGCTGGGTTAACCAAACAAATATAAAGAAAGGCGTTCCGCCTAGACCAGCTTGATATTCTGCACGGAGGCCCCTTTGCAAGGCCTAATCTCCAGAAACAGATGAGCAGACCAGATGTACACAGCGAGCCGGCTACCTTGCTGATTGAATAATCCGCATGACAGTGATGACAATCTAATGTGGGTAAGATCTGGGACCCAGAGAGTCTCCCTTTCCGCCTTTAATTCCTCCACATGGAACAGAGCTACAGTTGACTCAGCAAACTGCAGAGGAAAGGCTACTTCCTCTTTTGATAATATCCCCTCCCCACCCCGCAGAAGCCATTGTATAAAAGATGTTAAATGCGGAATGCGCTAGCATGTCCCTAGGCTAACCAGATCTATTATACAAAGCACACAGGGACTCCATACACAAGAGGCCCGCACACGCTGTGCAGTAGCTGCAGAGGCAGGAACAGCAGCTGTAAACAGCTGTGGCACAGGCGCCATGCATTTGCATGAGGTGTGATTTTATTAGATAGATGGCTCTATTTGATTAATCATAGCAACTAGTGGGAGACGCTGTTTGCAAATTGCGTATATATTCTGCGCCGACCTCCATTTGTATGAGAGACACATCTAACAAAAAGCAGTTAGGAAATGGGCATCAGGCACATAAAAGGTTTATGTTGTTTTTACGAACAAAATTGCTGTTTACAAATGCCACACAGCAGGTTCTCTGTTTTATGGACAGAAATAATTCACTCTTAAGCTATAAAGGTCTGGGAGAAATGGGCTTGCTTATCTGCATCTCATTTTAAATTAGGAGCCGCCGCTGCTTCCATCCCTTAAATCTGTGCTTTTCCTGGCCACGTCTTGAATATTCACACGCACTCTTCAAATGATGCCTGCAGCTGGGGAGCCTGTGGCCACAGCCCACTTACAGCACGCTACCTCAATGTCATTACTTTTGG
>PVJA010036368.1:0-14317 GCA_004027025.1 Myocastor coypus
TATGCAATATGTCAACTTTCAAAGAAAAAAAGGGGGAAAAGAAAAAAAAAAAAAGTAATGTGGATTTAGAAAGGTTAATGTTTAGTTGTTTGATCAATCTTATATACCTATATGTATTAATCTAAACTGATCCGATGATGAAAATATGTAATATAACCATTGTTAAATTTAAACAATAAAAGAATTGAAAAAAAAAAAACCTTCATGATAAAAACTGCATGGTACCATAAAACCATATAAAAATTTTCATGTTGGTCAGTGGGATGAGACAGATGCAGAAATAGTCAAAAAGGTCCAAAACACATGCTGCAGGAAAGATAGCCCTTTAACAAATAGTCCTGTATGGATTATGCACACGTAACAATGAATATACACCCACATCTTTCACCATGTTTTATTTATTTATTTATTTATTTATTTTTTTTTTTTTTGTGGGACCAGGGTTCGAACTCACGACCTTGCACTTGCCCAGCAGGCACTTGTGCCTCGGAGCTATCTCCCCAGCCCCTATTTATTTATTTATTTATTTATTGTCTTTTTGAGACAGGGTTTCGCTATGCAGTTCAGGCTAGCCTTGAGCTCACTTTTGTAGCCCAGGCTGGTCTTGAACTCACACCAATCCTCCTGCCTCAGCCTCCCGAGTGCTGGGATTACAGGCATGAGCCACCACGCCCGGCTTCACCATGTTTTAAAATAAACTAAAAATGGATAAAAAACTTAGATGGAAAAATAGAAACACTGAATCTACTGAAAGATGAAATTGGTCTTGAAGACATAGACAGACATAGGCCAGGTCTTTCTAAACAGAACTCCATTTGCATGAGAAATGGACAAATTGCATCAAGAATCAACAAATTTAGGATTATATCCAATTAAAAAGCTTCTTCCCAGAAAACAGAGTGAAGAGACAACCTACAGAATAGGAAAGATATTTTGTCAGATACTCCTTGAACAGAAATCTAATATTTAGAATATATGAAAAATCTAAAAAAATTGTACCCATAACAATAAAAGGCCCAAACAATGAACACTAAAATTAATATACAACTCTCAAAAGTAATATAGATGACCAGTAAGGCCTTAGAAAAGTGTTCAGCATCTTTAGCTGTTCAAGAAATGCAAATTAAAACAACACCAAGATTTTATCTTATTTGAGAAAGAATGGCTGTCATCCAGTAACTCAAAATACAATAAATGCTGGAAAGGTTGTTGGGGAAAGGAAACCCTTCTCCATGTGGATAGGAATGAAAACAGGAACAACAACAGGACCTATACAACCAGTATGACAATTTCTCAAAACACTAAAATTATAAATTTTATTTGACCCAGCTCTACCTCTTCTGAGCTGCTATTTCTTCTCCTTCTCCTCCTTCTCCTTCCCCTTCTCCTTCTCCTTCTCCTTCTCCTTCTCCTTCTCCTTCTCCTTCTCCTCCTCCTCCTTCTTCTCTTTCTTCTCCTTCTTCTCCTGAAATAATCACTGGGCACTGACATCTTTAATAGTTTTTTTTTCCCCCTTGTATTTAGTACAGGGTCTACAGGGCCTCACTACAGAGAACAGACTCATAGTGAACCTTCTGCTTTCAGCCTCCCAAGTGCTGGGATTGCAGGTGCATGCCATCACACCCAATCTCATTCCCCATCTCAGTGTGCCCTGGGGGTGGAGCCAGCATGGCACACTGGAGATTGAACCCTGCTCCCTAGATCTGCCTAAGCAGGTGCTTTAATCTACTGAGCACTCACCCAGTGCTTGAGAGGCTGAAAACAGGAGTATCATTATGAGTCTGAACTGTATAGTGAGACATTGCAAACTCTGTACTAAATACATAAAAAAGTAATATGTGTATCTACCAATCCCCAAAATAAATATAATTATGATATATAGTAAACATATAACAATTCCAAAGAGTTAACCAATCTGGGTCATACTCTGGTTTCCTGGTGGAGCTTGATACACCTCCTCTACTGCTTGCTTGCTTTCTTTCTTTCTTTCTTTCTTTCTTTCTTTCTTTCTTTCTTTCTTTCTTGCTTTCTTTCTTTCTTTCTTTCTTTCTTTCTATCTTTTTGAGACAGGGTCTTACGCATTTCAGGCTGGACTTGAGCTCACTTTTGTAGCCCAGGCTGATCTTGAACTCGCACTAATCCTCCTGCCTCAGCCTCCTAAGTGCTGGATTACAGGCTTATGCCACCACACCCGGCCCCTACTGCTTTCTGAGAGCAGACACCCTTGTCCATCACCCACAGGGCCCGCAGGTCCATTACTCAGTACCAGATGCAACCTTGACTGTGAACAATACCTATCTGTGACCCACATCACAGATGAATTTGCTGTAACTCCTCCCTGCCACTAGATAATCCCTCTGTGTGATTGGAAAATTAAGCCATGTGAGAACAGGATAAACTGTCTCTGTCTCTCTTGCATCCTCAAGCAGCCTTCTTGGCTTAGTTGCAATGGCTGGGGATCCCCCCAGTTTAGGATTTCTTTTCCTTCAGGAGGATGAGCTCCATCTGATTTGATTCAGACTATACTCTTCAGCAGCTGGGTGTCATAGAAGCAGGATGGGTAATTCTGTGTGGATACACAAGGCCAGCCACTCTTTGGCCCAGTATATGGTTCTAAATAAACCACAGCTAACTTCATGGGTCTCTGCAAGAGCCACTAAGCCCATGAGACTGGACCTAGAGAACGCAGCTTCTCAGCAGAGAAAGCTATCATTCATAGGTAGGGAAGTATTTTGAAGCTCCTTAAGTGGCACATGGTAACTGTGGCCACACATCTGTCCATTTAGTGACTATTACCTCCATGGCTTAAACACACACACACACACACACACACACACACATACACATTGTGGGCTGCCATTGAAAGTTCCAAGAAAACCCTGACCTTCCCAACAGGTACTTCTGTTTCAGTACTTGTGTGATCACTCAGTCAATGCGATCTTCATTGAACATCTATGTATACAGTAATAAGTTCCACACATTATGGAACAAAGCAGCGGCACCCAGTTTTAATGAATGGAAATTACTTTATGGCCCATCTGCTGTTAACTGAGTTGGATGCAGATGAGCTCAGTTTGAAAAAAAATTCACTGATTGTGTTTTTTTTCTTACATGAATATGAAACATTGTGTTCCCATGGTTCTGGGTGTACTGCTACCTCCACACATGTACGGGACCCCATTCTATGCAGTAACTTATGGAAATGGCTGAAAATTGTCTTTCTTCTGCCCAGTGAAAAGTCCTCTCTTCTCCCTCAGGTCTTCCCTCTAGATGAGTTTGGCCATGCGCTCTTCAGTTCCTACCATTAAAGAACCACCTGGCCTCTAGCCTGTCTGTGCACATCAGAGAGGAGAGTTTCAGGGACTTCCTCTCAGTCACTTGCTCTTCTTACCAAGCTAGTTGCTTCCTATCCTCCCTAGGTTCTCTGGAGGTTCTCTGGCTTTGGTCTTCCACCTGACTCCTGTAGTGCATGCTTGATTCACAATCATTGCCAATACCTGTTGAATCAAGATGGTATCAGCGCCTCTTTTTTTTTTTTTTTTTTTCTGGGACTGGGGTTCTAACTCACAATCTTGCACTTGCCACGCAGGCACTTGTGTCACGGAGCTATCTCCCCAGCCCCATCAGCACCTCTTTATGATAATTTTAATTTGGTCTTTCAGAGCCCTCTCACCCTCTTATTCCTGGGGGACATTTCTCCTAATCAGAGTAAAGTACATCAATTCTGTAAGTATTTTTTTGCAGAATATAACTTTGGGCAATGAATTTGTCTACAGCCTCACCTCCCTCATCAAGGCTATCATTTTATTGACAAATAAGATGGAACCTTATATATGCACCACGTAGTTCTTGTAGGGATTTGTGACCTGATACTGTGGTGCCCCAATCTCCCAGACATGCTTTAGGAACTCTGGTTGGCACAATGCCAGTGACAACCTTCTGTCTGATGAGGAGCTATTAGATGACAAGTAGGAATCTGGTGTCTTCATTTGTCCGTGATACTATAACAAAACAACACAGGCTGGATAACTTACAAATAACAAATCTTTATTTCTTGGGTTTCCAAGATGAAGACCCTGGCAGATTTGGTATCTGGCAAGGGCTTGCCACTGTGGTTGCACATAGAGGAAGGGATTGAAGGGACAAACTTGCTCCCTTTAGCTCTTTTATGAAAATAGTAATTTCCAGCCACACAGAATGAGTCTAATTGTCACATAAAGGTCCCACTGTCACTATTGTTGCCTGAGAATCACACCAGGAACTGTAACTTCAGATGGTAAGATCTAAATTTCCCAGTCCGCACTTAGGGAACAGTATCTGAATCCATAGTAAAAGCAGTTCATTCAGATGGCTACACAGCAACTAATCCACTTTACCTGAAAAGCTTGACGTATGCTTCACCATCAAGACCTGTTGATAAACCATGCCTGGTGGCACATGCACTCAGGAGGCTGTAGCAGAAGGATCGTTGCAAGTTCAAGACCAACCTGGGCTACAAAGTGAGCTAAAGGCCAGCTTGAACTGCATAGTGAGATCCTGTCCCCAAAAGACAAAATAACTTCTGTCAATTTGGCATGAAATCCAAGCTGCTTAGCAAGATTCATGTGAGCACCTGGAACATCTCATGTGGTCCAGAATTCACCAAATGTGTGCTAATCACACACAGGGCTTTTAACTGTTCAGCCTGAATCCCCAATTCACTCCTCTCCCTCTTTTGTTCACAGCCCTAAGATTCTAGCACCTTTACCCTTTGGAAGAAGCTGCCTCCTCCACCCTGGATCTGTATGCCCTCAAGTGGGCTATAGTCTTCACAGCTTCTCCCCAAAAATGAGCACATAGGGCTGGGGTGCTTAATTTCTATTTTATTCATTCATTGTTAAGAGACAACATGGACAAGTTGAGATTAGAAATTTGTTCACTACTGGCTCATGATTGTATGCACCTGAGAACCTTTGGTGATGACTAGGGTTTCAGTTTTTATTTCTAGGAATAGAGCTTACCATGCTCCACCATCCTCCATCTGATACGGCCTATCATAAACCTCATCTCAAGTGTTGAAGTATAAACTGGATAGTTCATATTGCTTTGCCTACATGGGAAATTTGACTCTCTGGAATGATCTCTTTCAGGTGTTTTTCTTAAACTAAATATATTAGAAGCACTGTGGCTCCTTCTCTCACTAACAGCCTGCGTTAGAACCTCAGAAGAGCAGACTGTCCTCCCTACCATTCTTATTGTCCCCATATGTGGTAGGTAGAATTGTGGCTCCAGGATTTCCACTTCTGATGACTGGGTTCAGGTGTCAACCTGACGAAGCTATAATAGCTTTAGAGTACCACACTATTCTGTTTTGCTATGAAAGTATTTTGTATTTATAGAAAACATCTGCAATGTTTAGAGATTGCCTAAGATGCTATAGGTGAAGACCTTAGAATTAAAAACAGATTTCTTTTTTCTTTTGCAACAAAGCCTCACTATTCAATTTAGGCTGGCCTTGAACCCACTATGGAGCCCAGGCTGGCTTTTTTTTTTTTTTTGTATTTTACAGAAAGCTCTATGGGGTGTTCAGAGTTGCACTACTATATCACACTCATAGTGATCCACCTGTTTACAGCCTCCCAAGAGCAGGGATTACAGGTGTGTGCAACCACAATCTCAGTTGCTCTCTCAGAACATCCCAGGGCAGGGCTAATATGGCAGGGCTGAGGATTAACCCCCAGGCCCCTGTGCCTGCTTGCAGGTGTTTTAATCCACTGAGCTATTTGGCCAGCCCTCAGGCTGGCCTTGAACTCACAGAGATCCTCCTGTCTCAGCCCCCTGAGTGCTATGTTTATATATGTGCGCCACCACATCCTGAAAAAAACAGGTTTCTTGAAGAAAAAAAATGTGTAAGAACAGTTATGGTATTCAATCACATACTGTAAAGGGTCAGAAATTCAGTTTTTATCCCAGTAGCTCTAGCTCTACAACAAATGGATCTATAACAAAAAGGAGGCAGAGGATGGGCATCAGACTGCAGGGAATGGGTCCCTGGTTCATTCCTTTGTGAAAGGTAAGCTAATCTTTATGATTATTCAGGGGAAAACAGGGCCATGAACAGTATCTTCCACTGAGGACAGTGTAGAATCAACCAGAACTATGGAACAGTGTCTAGTCCTGGGGCTGGAGACTGGCAAGATCAGTCAGCTTGGATGGGGTCAGGCCTGGCCTCAGCCCTTTGAGGCTGCATGGACTCACAGTTGAAGACTGAGGCTATGCTGCAGGGGGGACTCAAGGACACTTGTGATGGCACCCTGGACCTGTCTACTACCTCTATGCCACTGTACCTCAGTTCAGAAGGGCAGCTGCCATACAATAATGAGAAAGCTTGTCTGAACAGGCTCATTGTGGAAGGTGAGACTTATTCTAGAACCTCCTGCTGCATCAGAAAGCATCCTAAACTCATGATGTAAGAGAACGTTGATTTTATCATGTTCACCGGTGGAATGGGCTTTCTTTTTTCTTTCTCTTTTTGTATTATCTTCTTTTATTTCATACTCTCTATATAGTATATACTGAGGTTTTCACATAAAAGAAACCATTCAATATTTAAGTTAGGTCTGAGTTACTTCACTTAACATTATAATCTCATGATATATCTACTTTTCTTCACATGACTCAAGTGAATGCTTCTCTATGGCAATGTAGTAATCCCTTTGTTTTAGTTATTCTTCTCTCTTTGCTGGGACAAACAACTGACACCCAAAATGAGGGAAGGAGAGGTTTATTTAGCTCACAGTTACTGGTGGTTTTAGTCCATATTTAGTTGGCTCCAAGGCAGAGAGGCACATGGCAGATAAGAGCAAGAGCTCAGGGAGAGAGGTAACAGCAGCTCAAGCAGCTAACTTTTTTTTCTTTCTTACATTGAAGTGCAAAGCACCTGCCCCATGGAAGGTACAGCATCCATTTTCACAATAATCAAGTATAAATTCCAGAAGCTGCCCCATGACTGCATGAGGCTTTGAGGGGACACCTATACACAAGCCATAATACCCTTGAATATAAATGCCACATTTTATTTATCCACTCATCTGCTGATGCACATATAGGCTGTTTTTGAGGTTTAGCTATTACAAATTGTGCTCCTATAAAAAATAGGTAAAATGATGCTACATTAGTGTGGTATGATGTTTTCAACTTTTGGGAGAAGGTACATAGAAGAGGGCATCCCTGGGTAAGAGGAATTTCTGTTTTTGTAATTTTTTGAGGAATCTACATACTGACATCCATAGTAGTATTGGTTTATAGTTCTACTAGCAATGGAGAATGGTTCCTTTCTGACCACAGCCTTACTAGCATATTATTAGTTGATTTCTTTCTTTCTTTCTTTCTCTCTTTTTTTTTTTTTTTTTTTTTTTTTTTTTTTTTTTTTTTTTTTTTTTTTTTTTTTTTTTTTTTTTTTTTTTTTTTTTTTTTTTTTTTTTTTTTTTTTTTTTTTTTTTTTTGTCTTGTTGAGACAGTGTCTCACTATGCAGTTTAGGCTGGCCTGAGCTCACTTTTGTAGCCCAGGCTGGTCTTGAACTGGCACTAATCCTCCTCCCTCAGCCTCCCGAGTGTGCCACCAAGTGCGGCTTATTAGTTGATTACAGGCGTGTGCCACCAAGCGCGGCTTATTAGTTGATTGCTTGAAGGTAGTCATTCTTTTTTTGAGATGGAATTTTAGTGTTTTTTTATTTGTGTTTCTCAAATAGTCAGTGCAGTTCTATATTTTTCCATGTATTTCTCAGTCATTTATATTTCTTCACCTGAGAAGTGTCTATTTATTTTTAATTATATCCTTGAGTCTGAAGAGCATACCACGGGGCTTCACAAACACATTTCTTACTTTTCCACTGTAAATTTTTACTTTAGCATAAGAATGGCTGGTTGTGTATCTCAGT
Source organism: Myocastor coypus (assembly GCA_004027025.1). Taxonomy (NCBI): domain Eukaryota; kingdom Metazoa; phylum Chordata; class Mammalia; order Rodentia; family Myocastoridae; genus Myocastor; species Myocastor coypus. The sequence continues at coordinate 7,920 of PVJA010036368.1, forward strand.
AGCTGCACCTACAAGATGTACAAGATGTACAAGAAACAATCTTTGTATCTACCCCCTTAGTAGGATGAAAGGCAGAGTGTGCCAAAGTGTCAAATCAGGATTTACATCCATATAATACTCTGCCTAGCAGGTTTTATGTATATTTACTGGAGCATTATGAAGGTAGAATATACCCATACCATCCTAGGATTTGTCTTAAATTTTTTTCTTTTGATTTTTCTGATAGAAGTAGTCCTAGGTGGGTTTTTTTTTTTTTTTCCTACTTCTGTGTCTTCTAGAGTCTTACTTATTCTGTCTCCTAGCAGATTAAGTGTTTCTGCTCTAATGCTTAGGTCATTAATGTATTTTTGTTTTAGTTTAGTGCATGGTAGGTTCAATCTTCAGTATGGACAAAGCCAGTTTCCCACTGCCGTTTGTTAAAGAGGCTATCTTTCATCTAATGAAGGGATTTGGCCCCTTTTTCAAAACTAACATACTTGAGTGTTCCTGGAATTGTTTCTGTGTCTTCTATTCTATACCATGGACCTGTAGGTCTTTTATCATTGTAGGTTTGTAATATGTAGCATAACTTGAAGTCTGAGATTGTGATACCTCCTCCCCATAGGCTGAAAAACCGAAGGATCGCTATGAGTTTTATCTGTGTAGTGAGACCCTGTAGACCCTGTAGTAAATATACACAAAAAAATGAATGTTTAGCATCAGTAGTTATTAGAGATACTTTCATCAAAAGTTTAATAAGATATCTCATGTCCTAAAAAATGGCTATAATAAAAGATAGGTCATAATAAGTGTTAATGAAAATATGGAGAAATTAGAACCTTCATACCCTACTGATGTGAATATAAAATAGTAGAGATGCTTTGAAAAATGATCTGGAAGCTTCTCAAAAAGTTAAACATAGTTACCACATTCCCAGAAATTCTACCTATAAGTAGAAGTTGATGGGGGGTATATTTATACAAAGCTTCCACATAAATGTTCCTAGCAGCGTTATTCATAATAGCCAGCACATGAAGGCAACCCAAATGTCCCTCAATTAATAAACACATATATAAAATGTAGTAAATCCATATGATGAAACACCATCCAGCCATAAAAAGAAACAAATCCTCTTATATACAGAAAACCATCCTTACCCTACTTTGCTGTGCCATGGAAGAGCCTTGAAAATATTCCAAGTAAAAGAAGCCAGTTGCATCTGTTTTGAAGATAGCAATATGTGATATAATAACCACTGTTAATTTCCTATCTTTTTCTTTTTAAATATATTTGGTACAGGGTCTCACTATGTAGCTTGGACTTGTAATGATCCTCCTATTTTCAGCATCCCCAGTGCTGGGATTACAGAAGTGTGCCTGGGAGTCTTAGGACTCCCAGGGTTGAAGCTGACACAGCATATGGTGCTGGGGATTGAACGCTGGTCCCTGAGCATGCCTAAGCAGGCACTTAGTCCATTGAACTATCTTGCTGGCCCTTATCCTATAATCTTATTTTGAAACTTTGTATCACTTTTATTAGTTTTTCTTTTCTTAAAAAAAAGAAATTTGCAATAATCCATGGATTATGGTTTCATTTATATAAACTGTTCACAATAGAGAAGTGTATAGAACTAGAAAGTAGATTGAAGGTTGCCTCATGATAGTGTTCTAAGCAGCTGAATTAGATAGAAATATTATAGGCAATGAGACAGGGCCAGGCCCTCACAGACGACATGGAAAACAAGGTGACTTTCCAACTAGAGACAGACACTCCTCCACCGTGGGCCAGATCTCAAGACAAGAGTAAATAGAAGCAACTACATACTTCCTTAAGGGTGGGCATCAGGGGTTGGTATGCTAAATAAGTATCAATCACCTTAAAAGACCCTAGAAAGAGTCATGAGCCCAAGCTCAATAGGTGATATTCTTGCCTGCTTGCTACATGATTTGCCTTCCATTGGATACTGATTTCAATCTATTTTACCTGAGCAATGGTGCTTGTAATCTCATTGGTTGGCCATAGTCTTTGTCCCACCTCATACCCACCTAAGCGAGTTCCCATGTCTTCTCCTCTATAAAAGTCCCTAGAAGAGACAGCTTCTCAGGGACACACACTTGGGAACCCCCTCCTGTTTCTCTCTCAAACAGGAGCTTTCTTGCCCTCAATAAGTATATTCTGCTCATTACTTCTATTTGTTCCTAAAATTCATTCTTCAGTTTTGGAGAACACGAACTCATCCCAGGTACTGGGGATCAGTTTTTCCTATGTCATTTGGAGGTTTCCTGTTGGAGGTCATCCACCCCAGATCAGTTTTTTCTTCCTGCATCAATAGTAGGAAAAGAGGTGGTTTCCTGGGAACGGGCCTTTTGGGGGTTGAGTGTGAGGAAAATATTCTAAAACTGATTGTGGTAATACATAACTCATAATATTGAAACTACTGACTCATGCACTTTAAGTAAGTGAATCTGTATAATGTTCAAACTATACCATTCCAACTGTTACTTTGGAAGAAGCATGTGGAATAGACTGTATTAGGAAATGAAATGAGCTGGCGAGAGCTGAGCAGCCAGGTCTGTAAGGCAGAGAAGGCTTGTGGGAGGATTGAGACTACAACCTCTCTGCTCTCCAAATCTGGCCTTGTGGTCATTCCAGAGTGCCCTTAGATATCCACATCTAGCTCAGGATGAGTTCATAGTTAACACACCAAGCACATCCCAGAGATGACATGTTAAAGGTTGGGGATGTACTGAGAGAGCTGGGAGGAACCTGGTATGGTCCAGAGCGGAGAATTCTATGCCTCATCTCAATTGTTCACACGGTCAGTTCCATCTTCTGTTTCTTCTTCCTTTTCTCCCCATCTCCCTCTCTTTTTTAAATGAGTTCTGTAAAATTCAATGCACCTATATATAGGTAATATCCCTAGTCAGTCAAGCCCTGTTTGAGACTACTCTCCAAAAGGGCCCTGTCTTAATTACTTTTCTTGTTGCTGAGATAAAATACCTGGCACCCAAAGTTAAAGGAGGAAAGATTCATTGTAGCTCACAGTTTGTAGTTTCAGTGCATAGTGGGCTAGCACCAAGGCTAGGTGGTGTGGGAAAGGGGCATCACAGAGAAATAGTTCATGGTATGCAGAAGACAGCAAGCAGTGAAGTAGCAAAGAAGCAGCAAGCAGCAACCTCTTTCTGTCTCTTATCTTCATCCAGGGTGGGCTTTCCCATGATCCACATCCAGAACTGTGCCAGACCTAGCAGTGAACCAATTTAGTAATCACCCACCCCTAGCCTTAATGTCACACTCAATCCCAGCATCAGATAGTCTAGATCTAGTCGCTTCTGAAAAGCCCTGCTATGACCACACAAGGCTTTGGGGGGACATCCAGATACGAGGCACAGTAGGCTCTGTATACTTTTGTAGTCTTTGAGCATCTCACAAAAGCCTGTTTCTTTAACATCCTGCTCTTGAATTTCAGTACCTAAAAGGCTCAGACAGAAAAAAAAAATGCTAAAGCTAAGACTAGGCATCTGTGCAGACTTATGCTAGACTAGTGTCTTATCTAGAAACTACAAACTGTGTCACCTCTTCATACGCAGCTCCTCCTCTTTATCATCTGAGCTTCCATTTCTAGGACCCCTATGACTGTGGGACTGTACCTTAACCAAATCTCTCATCCAAATTTACTTATCTGCCTATTCACTTTCTGACTTGTCTCCTATTTGCTTACTGATTCTTCTGAGAAACGTAGACAGACAGACAGCACAGCTGGCTCCTCAGCTTTTAAAATTTTCTCCACAGGCAATTAATATGTCCCTGGAAAGCTCTGGAGTAGCTTAAGCTGACTAAGTGCAATCATCACTTTCAAGACCTGCTCTGGAGCTGATGGGGGTATAACAGCTAAATATAAAAAGGGCTGCTTTTCTAAAAGCTTGGTGTCTGTAGCAATTCTAATTGCTAACTTTACTTCATATCCGCACTCAATTGCATCTTTGTCTTCTCTGTGATTGACCTCAGCTTTCGCCATTTTGCATCAAGTCTCTGGTCCCATGGTATATTAGTCAGGGTTTTATCAGAGGAACTTATATCATACAAATAACAGATATAACACAAGATGTACCAATCACAGAGTCAGATGAGGCAGTGTGCACTCCCCAAGACTCAAGGATTCAGTCCCAAGGTCCAAAGCTCACTGCAGTGTTCAATCTTTAACAGTGGCTGCTGGGTTGGCAAGGGAAAGCTGAAGGATCCAAGCTGGAGGCTGAAGAGTGTGTGCTGGAAGCTAGGAGATGAAGTCCAAGCTGACTGCAAAGACTGAAGTTCCTCAGAGGAAGTAGAACACTGAATCCTTCCTCAGCCTCTTTATAGCTCCTTTTTGTGCTGAGTTACTCTGGGGCAGGGTCCTCACAGCCTAGAGTGTGGAACTGCTAGGTGGTCAAATTGACAGTCTAGCCAGGTTGACCCCATGCATTGACCACTATGCATGGATAACCTTAGTCTCTTTATTGTCACCTTCTGGCTCAGTAGTTTTGACTAAATGGCAGATGACTTCTATTAGGTCAAGGACATTCTCCTGCAAAGAGCAGGCTTGTGTAAGTGAAGTGAGCCCAGGCTCCGTATCTCTAGACTCCATATCCTGCAGGGATTAGACAGGCCTGACTCAATAGATGAGTTCACTCTTAGTCCTGATCCAAATTTCCCTTCACAACTATCCTGTGATGCAAAAGTGAGAAACTGGTGGAGCATGTGGGAGACAGAAAATGAGAGGCAAACCTTCACAGTTCTAAAAGAATGCGTGTGTAGCAGGACCACTGGGCAACTGGCAGAATTGGCCACCTAAGTGGCATAAGAAACCCTCTTCTCTTCACCGTGTAAAATTGGCTTGAAAATCTGGTTCTACCTCAGGAGAACTGGCTAAGAACTGAATACACTCCACAGTAAAGCGAGAAGCACTAGCATGATGAGGGGGAGAGGGTAGGATTGAAGGGTTGTATTTGCTTGTTTTTTTTTTTTAATTGGGCAGAGTGTTTTCTACTTGTACTGGACAGAGAAAATAAAAACAGAGGGTATCCCAATTCCTTGAGATAGCACTGGAGTCCAGGAACAGAGCTAAAGGAAGACTCACTGATGTCTTTACTGAATAGGCCCCCAATAATACAGCCTAGTGTGTGCTGTGAGTGGCTGACTTCCTGCACACATCTGCCTCTTAGCCCTTACTGTTGTCAGATGGGCTCTCTGCCTTGCTTGGCTGAAGATACATGCCCTTGGCTCTCCCTAGCTGTAATTCTCAGAACCCCAGACTGTCCATAGCATCATTCAATAGTTATTCAAATAAACTTAGAGGGCCTAAGATATTTCTCATCTTGGGAGATAGGGCCACATTTCAAAGTGATCCAATCCCATATTCCCAGTTTTACCTCCTGAGTCCATGGCTATGGGCCTGAGGTGAAGCAAAACTTCCTGATGGAAATGTGTGGCAGGACAGAGCTGCTCATCACAACATCCAGAAATCAGATGGGGAAGGAGAAAAGCAGAGAGGAATGAAGCAAGGTTTATGTCCAGTCCCCAAGTTTATATCCCTATGATCTACTCAGTTAGACCTCACTTTCTGTTTCCATCACCTCCCAATGATGACATCAAATCATTACCTCATTGAGTGAGGTAATGGCACGTGTCTGTAATCTGAGCGTTCCAGAGGCTGAGATGGGAGCATCACTATAATTTCCAGGCTACATAGTGAGATTAAGGCCATCCTGAACTGTACAGTGAAACACTGAAAATGAAACTAAATAAAAACTATGACCTCATCAATGGATCAATCTACTTGATAAAAGCTAGAACCTTCATGATCCAGTCAGTTCCCAAAAGCTGCCAACCAAGCCTGAGCATGTGAGCTTTGGGAACATTTCAAATTCAAATCTTAACCACAGGCTTTTACTGGAAGAAGCCAAGAGATTACCCACCCAGAATGCAGAGTGCTGGGGGACTGGTATCTAGAGAACCCCCATGCAGGTCAATTGTGGTGAGTACTGTCTCCTCCAGGGCAGCCCACTGGCTGGGCTTGGGTTTGCTTGGCCTATTCACCTCCTCCCAGCTCCTCTTCTCCCTCTGCTCACTCTTTATTTCCTCCACCTCTGTCCTTAAGTGTTGATCTCACTAAATATCCTTATCTCACTGTGCATACTCTCAGGATTCCAGCATATAACAATAGCAATTACAACCAAATTTCTGGAGCACCCAGTGCCGCCTTTACCTAGCTGTTCCATCTGCACTCTGATCACAATTCATCTCCTGTTACTGAGGCTGATCTACATCTTCTGTTCCTCACAGGGCTAACCCTATAGACTCTGTAGACCCTGTCCTAAATACAAAAACAAAAACAACAGAAAAAACCAAACTTATGGCATGGGAATAAATTAATCATATAG